>JAJJWX010001945.1:4200000-4469809 GCA_023529315.1 Papaver bracteatum
GTTTTGAAAGAGTTGATTTTGCTTCTGTGAGTGAAGAGAGGTGAACCTAAGTATTAATCATCTAGCCGAAGGACCTGAACACCCATGTTGTTGATGATGGTGGGGATACGACTTGGATCAGACTTGTAAAAATTTATGAGCTGACCAGAATTGTCTTCAAAAATCTTTAGAATATCCATGATGTTCTGAGCTTCAGTCATATTGTCTTTGCAAAAGACCATGCAGTCATTAGCAAAAAAAAAAAAAGGTGGCTGATGGAAGGAGCAGTCTTGCAAATTTTAATCCCAATTATGAGATCCAACTCTTCTGCATGGATGAGAGTTCTAGAAAGAATTTCCATGCAGGAAAAGGAAAAGATAGGGAGAGAGAGGGTCACCTTGCCTTAGGCCCCTAGAAGGTTTGAAGAATTTATCTGGAGATCCATTGATAAGAACAACAGGGGTGAAAGTGGAGATGCACTGAAATATTTTGTTGCACCAATAGTCATTGAAACCAATTTTCTTCATGATGGTTATCAGAAAAGTCCAATCAACTCTGTCAAAAGCTTTTGTCATGTCTATTTTGGTACCCATACTTCCATTTTATCCCTTTTTACCTCTTTTGGATCTCATGGCGTGAATGATGTCATGGGTAATGGCTATGTTATCAGATATTTGTCTTACAGGTGTGAAAGCAGATTGGCATGGAGATATGATCTTGTTTAGGTGAGGTTTCATTCTCTGGGAAATGATTTTGGAGATGATTTTATAGGTAGTATTGCGGAGAGTGATGGGTCTAAAATGGCTTGGAGAAGAAGGGTTTTCAAATTTTGGTATGAGAGAGATAAAAGTAGAATTCATTTATTTTAGCATGTGGCCAGAGGTGAAAAAATGCTGCACCATCTTGACAATGTCATTTCCCAACAGCTCTCAGTTTGCTTTGAAGAAATTTGGAGGAAAACCATCAGGTCATGGAGATTTATCACTTGCCATACTGAATAGGATGGACTTAATCTCATTGTGATCGGGGTTTCTATTTAACATAATGTTGTCTTTTGAGGTTATGGTTGTGGGTATGAGATTGATAATTTCTGGTGTTATGTTGGTGGTTTCAGCAGTGGCCATTTTTGAGAAGTGGCTTGTGAAATAGTTTCTCACTTCTTGATAATCTGTTAGCCAGTCTCCTTTTTCATCCTGGATTGTATTTATCTTGTTTCTTCTTATTCTGATTTTAGTTTCTCTATGGAAATAACTTGTATTCTGATCTCCCAGTTATATAAGTTGATCTTTACTTTTGGTTTTCCATAATTGTTCTTCAATGTCATGCCATGTTTTGAGATTCTTCATTGCTTCAGCTAGGGCTTGACCTCTATCCATTCTAAAGTAATTGTTGTGTATCCGGTGCAAATGTTGTTTGCATTCTTCAATATTTATTTTAATGTTACCATAAACATCCTTGTTCTATACTCTGATTTGAAGCTTTATATTCTTGAGCCTTCTGGCAATGGTGAAAGCACTGGATCCAGTTAAGGAAATGCTCCAACATTCAGCTATAATTTTCTTACAATCCTCATGATCCATTCACGGACCGAAGAATTTAAAAGGTATTTTGCCATTTTTCCAATGGGGATTGGAATTTAGCAAGAGGATGGTGGTCAGAGCCAATATCTAGCATATTAGTGATGGTGGTGTTTGGATAGAGGACTAGACAATCTCCAGTTACAAATCCCCTATCTAACCTTTGTTCGGTGAGAGCATGACCTCTTATTTTGTTGGACCAAGTAAAAGGACACCCAAGGAAGCCAAGGTCAACTAAATCCAGATTAAGTATTTTGTTATTGAACAAGGATGCTTCAGTGGAATCAATGGGATGTGTGCTGAAATTTTCAGTATCATGAAGGATAAGATTGAAGTCACCAAGAATTAGCCAAGGAAATTTGTTGGTGGCTGCAGTTTTATCTATCATTTTCCAAGATTTTAACTTACTGGAGGTATCATAGGGACTACCATAGTAACATGTGAAGAGCCAAGGGGGGCTATTAGCAGATTTTATTATAGCATTGACATGGTTCAAGGAAAAGTCCATGATGTTAATAGATTTATTACTTTTCCATATCATGGCTAAGTCACCAGCAGTGCCACTTACTCCTCCTGGATTAACATACCAAAAGTTGTTGACACCAATTTCATGCATGATTTTCTTAATATTTTCTTGTTTTTGTTTAGTCTCAGAGAGGAAAATGATATCATGATTTAGTTTGTTTAACATGTCATTGAGGTAATTCTTAGCATCTTTAGTTCCTAATCCTTGACAATTCCATGCCAAAGTTGTAATGAATTACCAAAAATAGGACACAATAGGATATTTGAAAGCTAGTCTTCTAGTAATGTGGTCATAATGTATGGTTCTAGTTATCTGAATTATAAAGAGTAATATAAGATATCCTACCAAAGTAAAGTAGTGAGAAATAAGATATTGAAGAGTAAGATAGTGTACCATTTTCAGAATAGGATATTTCCAAGGTATCATTATCCAATAGTGGAGGAGTATTACCAATCTGTTCATTTGTTTCTTCATCCAAATCCTTGAATCTTTTGAGGTTGTCAGCTTTCATTGGATCAGTGTTGTTGGGGAACTTGTTATCCTCATAAGGTTTCTTTCTTTTTGGGTCATGATTGTTGAGAGTCAAGGAATTATCATTGAGATCCTCAAAACTATGAGCTTTTTTCTGTGCTTTCCAATCCATTTTATTCTTTGTAGCAATCGCATCTTCCATTATGGCTTTGATTTGGGAAAGAGTGGGAAGGGTATTGAAGGGAAAAGTTTTGGGGAGTGTAATGTGGTTTTTATAAATGTCATTATAAATCTGGAAAAAGTTATTTTGGATACTAGAAGACATATCAATACTTATATTGCTCCTCATTTACCTATAAAGTCTGTTCGAATGGAAATTAAAACTTCCATTCAGGCAGTTGATCATATCATGTTTATAGATGGCTCTTACAAGGATTTTAACATGGGTGTTGAGATTATTTTATGTGAGAATGCAGGCAGAATAAAGGGTTCGAAATCAGACTTTGGACTGATCACAGATGCATTTGGTGCATAGACAACTGCTCTAATTTTGGCAATTTTCTGGGCAAAGCAGATGAATCTGTCTAAAGTGTTGTTCGTTAGTGATTGCCTTCAGTTGGTGGATTTTGTTAAATGAGGCAAAGGTGCGGTGGATTGGAGATGTAGTGATATTTTGGAAGACTGTCGGCGTTCTTTTTCTTGTTGTAGTAGTTTTAATATTGTATATATTAAGCGTGTTAAGAACAAGATAGCTGATCGGCTTGCACGTCGAGCTAGAAAGTTTGTTTTAAAGGATACCTGGGTTTCTTTTCCTCATTTTTTGGATAGTTTGTTGAGGAAGAACCTTTAGTTGATGTCTGTAAACTTCTTCTAAGTTAATGTATTTGGTGTGTTTCTCAGCCAAAACAAAAAAAGGGACTAATCTATCATATACCACTTCTTTTAAAGAAAAAAAATAGATTAAATAGAAGGAAATTACTGATTAAATTGATAAAGGGATTCAAGATGGGGATCATTACACGGTTGGTGGTAACTTTAATACGAATGTTGGGGGTAAACAAATCAAACGTGACGTGAGTGACAAAACTTTCTTACTAAAAATAACTAAAAACTGAAACAGGGCAAACTTGAGTTATAAAGCATAGAATAAAAATGGTGAAAGCAAAATCAGAGTATGGATAGATAAACATCAGAGAATTAAATTTCTATTGAAGTTGGAAGTTGGGGGTAGGAAAGACTGTATAGTAATTTTCTGATCATGTCTAGAGAAAAATTTAAAGTTCATAAATTAAGATTACTACTACTTATCAGAGTGAAAATAAAATAAAATAAAGAGCATAGTGTGAGCTTTAAGGGTTTAGAGATCGGAACTATTGAACAATCATGAAACTTAATCAACGAGAACTACAACTACTTCCACCTCCAGGGTCTTCTCATCGTGCAGATGCTCAACGAATGGGTACTGGAAATATAACATTTTCAAGATTGTTGTTGGAGATTTTTAAAGGAGATAGGTAAATGTTCGATCTTTTCTTGGTCTTCCTTAAATTGGGTTTTAGGGTTATATACTTGATTTTGAAGATTCTGTAACAAAACCATGATGGGTTTCTCAAATGGGTTCTCATGTTATTCTCAAAATCCATATCATTTGAACTGATGTCTGTGAATCTAGTATCTTAACGTGAGTTGTTTTTCTTGTAGGACTAAAATGGGAGGAAAATGTGAGGATTGTGAAAAGTGGGAAGAAGAAATGTATTGGTCAAAGTTTAAAGTGGTGCATTTCTTCTCTGTCCTTACAAAAAATTTCCGCTACCAACTTGTAAGTAATAGCTCTATCAACGAAACTGAATTCATGTATTAGCAGTCAGGACAATTTGTATACCCCAATTAATATGGGTATACCTCAATCTGGCCAGTCCAATTAAGTATATGTAATACCGTAAATAATCATCATTGAATAGCTTCCCATAATCTCAACTTAAGCACTTGAGAATTCACCATCCAATAACCAATCCATATATATTTCATATCAATTTCATTCTCAAGCTTAATAACAAAAAAACCTTTACCAAGAGGAATCAATTGAATTTTACCTTTTGTAATCCACAGTTTTCTGAGTTCTTCTTCAACAGTAGCAAATTTCAACTTCACAAAATCTAACCTCCCAATTAAGATAAATTTCCACTCATCAATGCTCTCCTCTAAATCTTCATATGGTATATATAAGGATGGAATTTCATACTGATTTTCAGAATCTAAATTCACCTTTTGTTGATTTGAGATCGACCTAAAACAAAGACGATCTACCAACAGACTTCATAATAACTAATAATGAAAGATATTTGAAAATAAGACCAATACCTAACAACTGAAGCAGATCCCTTATAGAGTTATTCAGTTATTTATAGTACTTCTGCTTTTATCGTGAGGAAACTATTCACAAACTTAAAGATGATGAAAAAAATAACAACTTTTTTTCTTGTTTTTTTGTAAGTAGATATCATTAAAAGACTAAGAAGAGGCCTCATCCAAAGTTACATCAAAAGTAGATCCATCTAATACCGTGGTGATAGAAATCCTGCTCCTGATATTTGATTTATCTACTAGAAGTTAAAGTTTGATAAATAAAGAAGGGGTTACATCCCAAAATTACTAGAAACATATTTAGCATCTTTAGCTTAAGTATCAGCTACAGCATTACCCGGAACAAAATAAAATCCTAAGAAGTCCACACATTTGGGCACTCATTTTTTTTATTCCATCAAAATAGTCTTGATGGTCCAAGAGATGGTTGTTGAAGAGCCATTTAGACTTTTGATTAACCTTTGACAGTCGCATTATGCTGAATTCAGAAAGCTTTTTCTCTTCTGCCCACGTCACTGCCTGCAATAGTCCTACTACCTTTGCTTTTTGTGGATTTGAACAAGATGAAGGTCCTACTCTTCTTCCTTCAAATCTTAATAAATCATTAAATCTTAAAATCATTAGCTTTGGGAAGAAAACCATATTTTATCCTATTTTGTTTAGTAGGACATTTAGGTTTTAATAGATTTGAAGATAATCCGTTTCACAAAAACTATATTTTAAATTAGTATAACAATGTAGTTTTGTTGATCGATAAAGAAAAAATAAACATATCAGAAGAAAAAAAATACATAGATTTACAATGTATTACAAGAGCAAGAAATCATTAAAAAAACTAGAGAGCAAGAAATAAATTTTTGAAAATAACACTTTAGATACTAGTGGGAAATACAATTGCTATAGGCGGGTACCCGCATTTAGGAATCATGGTTTTTCTCATTCACCGGGAGATGTTTTGACGGTCCTTGAATGGTAAAGTATGGATGTAAAACAAGTATCTGACAATATTAACTTGGAAAAGGAAGACTTTTCTTTGTCACTAAAATTTCCCCCAAAAGAATAGTTGTTGGAATAAGCTTCTGCAAATGTTCGAATTGAATGACAAAAAATAGAAATTATCAAGATAAAAGGGCAGACACAAATGGAATGCCACTGCAAATTTTACAAATTTATATAGTATTGCCAAATCTCTCTAGCATAGTGATGGTTCAACAAATGTTTTGAAACTATTCCAAACGACAACCGAGAAGACAAGGCAATCTGGAATTTACGTTATTACAATTAATTTACGCTTATGAGTTTTGCCGTTAACACGATTAAATTAATTAACATTAGTTAGTAATGGGCATATTGCCATTTACAAACATAATTGAATATAAAATTATTAAAATTACTTCAAAATAATTGGGACGACCGAGCGAAGCTAGCGAGGACCCTATATATGGGTTGTGTCAGTGTGAAGTATGGCTCTTTTTTTTTCCAATTTGAAGCAAAAAGATTGGATTTGGCATGTGTAACTAAAGATGGTTGGTCACTTTTTCTTTCCAAAATTGTCCCTTTGTTTTAGTCCAATTACTATAACTCCTTATGTACATATCAAATTTTGTTAGGGGTATAATTGGCAACCAAAGTTTAATATAACATATCTAAAAATCGGCGCCTTGGAATTTTACAAATTTTATTTTGTTAGAACGGTTTTAAAAAAATCTATGCAATAAAAACAAACAACACTATCAAATTTAGAGTTTTACGAAAAATTCGGAGGTGTTTATCATTTTAGGCACAACATTCAAAAACTGAATGTATATCCCTTATGCATTTGTAAAATGAAACATAATACAAATGTCAAATTTGATAAAATGTCCAATTATATTTTTTTGTAAAATGAAACCTAATACAAATGTTTAATTTGATAAAAAATATTGGATTTGGTAAGGTTTTTTTTGAAGGATTAATTGAGGGATATTTTACTGTTCATGCCGGCATGGAAAAACCATGCCGATTTTGATTTCCGGCGTTGAAAAACCATGACGGAATGAACATTAAAATATCTCCTAGTTACTTTCCATATCCCCCATTTAATCGTTCCTTTTTTTGGTGAAGCCTTTTCATATAATTCCTTATGTATCCTATTTTTCAGAGGTATAATTGGCAAGCAAACTAGAATATAACATATCTAAAAATATGGGCCTCGAAATTTTATAAATTTTATCTCATTGGAAAGATAACAAAAAGATTTACACAATGAGTACAAACAACAATATCAAATTTAGAGTTTTTACGAAAAATTCGGAGGTGTTTATCCTTTTAAGCACAATTTTTGAAAATTGAATACAAGTCATTATGCAAACCACCGTAAATGATGCATAATATATTATGCAACCACATTTTGGTTTATGCATTAACTAATTTTCCGTTGCAACTAATAAAATGATGTACTCCCTACATTTCTGAAAAAGTGATACTCTCACTTTTTCCAATCTTCCTTATTTGTCTTCTGTTCGGTCGGCCCTCCCACTGTGGCAGCGGTATTCTAGTACTTTATGTATCCATATTTTGGTTTATGCATCAACTTATTTTCCGGTGCAACTAATAAAACAATGTACTCCCTCCGTTTCAAGAAAAATGATACTTTCACTTTAGGCACAATTTTCGAAAATTAAATGCATAGCCATTATGCAAACCACCACAAAGGATGCATAACACATTATGCAGCCATATTTTGGTTTATGCGTCGGCTAATTTTCCGTTTCGGAAAAAGTGATATTTTCACGTCGTGTCAGGAAAAATGATACTTTCGCATCGTGTTAGGAAAAATGATACTATCACGCCGATTTTTTCGGTCGGCCATCCCACCGTGGCAGCGGTCATCTAGTATCATTTAAATCGCTAACGGTGCAAACTATTCACAAACTTAAAGATGACAAAAAAAAAACTTTGTTTTCTTGTTTTTTTGTAAGTAGATATCATTAAAAGACTAAGAAGAGGCCTCAACCAAAGTTACATCAAAAGTAAATCCATCTAATACCGGGGTGATATAAATCCTACTCCTGATATTTGATTTATCTACTAGAAGTTAAAGTTTGATAAATAAAGAAGGGGTTACATCCCAAAATTACTAGAAAAATATTTAGCATCTTTAGCCTAAGTATCAGCTACTGCATTACCCGGAACAAAATAAAATCCTAAGAAGTCCACACATTTGGGCACTCATTTTTTTATTCCTTCAAAATAGTCTTGCTGGTCCAAGAGATGGTTGTTGAAGAACCATTTAGACTTTTGATTAACCTTTGACAGTTGCATTATGCTGAATTCGGAAAGCTTTTTCTCTTCTGCCCACGTCACTGCTTGCAATAGTCCTACTGCCTTTGCTTTTTGTGGATCTGAACAAGATGAAGGTCCTACTCTTCTTCCTTCAAATCTTAATAAATCATTAAATCTTAAAATCATAAGATTTAGGAAGAAGACCATATTTTATCCTATTTTGTTTAGTAGGACGTTTAGGTTTTAATAGATTTGAAGATAATCCGTTTCACAAAAACTATATTTTAAATTAGTATAACAATGTAGTTTTGTTGATCGATAAAGAAAAAATAAACATATCAGAAGAAAAAAAAGATACATAGATTTACAATGTATTACAAGAGCAAGAAATCATTAATAAAAAACTAGTGAGCAAGAAATAAAATTTTGAAAATAACACTTTAGATACTAGTGGGAAATACAATTGCTATAGGCGGGTACCCGCATTTAGGAATCATGGTTTTTCCCATTCACCGGTAGATGTTTTGACGGTCCTTGAATGGTAAAGTATGGATGTAAAACAAGTATCTGACAATATTAACTTGGAAAAGGAAGACTTTTCTTTGTCACTAAAATTTCCCCCAAAAGAATAGTTGTTGGAATAAGCTTCTACAAATGTTCGAATTAAATGACAAAAAATAGAAATTATCAAGATAAAAGATCAGACACAAATGAAATTCCACTGCAAATTTTACAAATTTATATAGTATTGCCAAATCTCTCTAGCATAGTGATGGTGCAACAATTGTTTTGAAACTATTCCAAACGACAACCGAGAAGACAAGGCAATCTGGAATCTTACCAATAAGGGTGTTGTGCTTGTAGGTGATAGGTATGAGGTTGTTGATGGAGTGCGTCAGGGATTCTTTGCTAATGTGATTCCGACTCCTGTTAGAGCGGAGATTCGTAGAAATGCAAGAATTCCACTTCCTCCTCAAGCCATATTGTTTTCTCATATCGATATGTTGTGTCATGTAGTAGGTCGAATCGCAGCTGAAGTAGCAGCAATTGCTAATTCTGGTTATGGGGATGTCAATCCACCACCAGTGCCAGAACTAGCCGAGGCACCGGTACTACCAACACCACCATCACCAAGAGAAGCACCAGAAGGAGTGTTGGAAAGGCCAGCATCTGCAAGGCGGAGAGGAGTTAGAAACTATCCACCTGTACATCCAGATAGGGTGCAAGGAGTACGAATTCAACAAGGACTGCGAGGTGTTAGTCAATACATGGCTAATTATGTCTAACCAGGTATTGTCTAGGCCAAGTTCCTTCTACAGACAATGAATGATTTTTTTATTTTTGAAAGTGGCCGATGTTGTCACTAGATTGAAGAACATGTTATGTTTGGTTTGAACTAATTTAAGTAGACAGATATTTGTAAGATGTTTAAGACAATAGATGCTGATGTTTTTAATTTGGGTTTTTCTATGATTGTGAATTTTTAAACTAGAATGACTAGATATTTTGAGAAAAAGGAAAATAATAGTATGCAAGTGTATGATGATATGCTTAAGACAAAGAAAACTAGCCCAACCAATAGGATTAGAGAGGTTAACTGAAGCATGATATATAGTGAATTCCGAATAAATTAAATAGAATTTTAGAACTAGCAGAGGTGGAATCAGAACCTTTGTGATGGTTTGCTCTGTCTTTATAGCACTTGGTTACTTCTGCTTCTGATTTTGATGGGATAGAAGACATTTTTATGTTTTGGTTTGATAATGCTTTGGGAAACTCTCCTTTTCTAGTGAATTGGCCGAGTATTGGTGCTATAGTAATGTGGAGCATTTGGAAGTTTAGGTGTAATGTGGTTTTCAGAAATGTCATTATAAATCTGGAAAAAAGTTATTTTGGATACTAGAAGACATATCAATACTTATATTGCTCCTCCTTTACCTATAAAGTCTTTTAGAATGGAAATTAAAACTTCCATTCAGGCAGTTGATCATATCAAGTTTATAGATGGCTCTTACAAGGATTTTAACATGGGTGTTGGGATTATTTTATACGACAATACAGGCACAGTAAAGGGTTCGAAATCAGACTTTGGACTAATCACAGGTGCAGTTGGTGTTGAGACGACTACTCTAATTTTGGCAATCTCCTGGGCAAAGGAGATATGAATCTGTCTAACGTGTCGTTCGTTAGTGATTGCCTTCAGTTGGTGGATTTTGTTAAAGGAGGCAAAGATGCGGTGGATTGGAGATGTAGTGATATCTTGGAAGATTGTCGGCATTCTTTTTCTTGTTGTAGTAGTTTTAATATTGTATATATTAAGCGTGTTAAGAACAAGATAGTTGATCGGCTTGCACGTCGAGCTAGAAAGTTTGTTTTAAAGGATATATGGGTTTCTTTTCCTTCTTTTTTGGACACTTTGTTGAGGAAAGAACCTTTAGTTGATGTCTGTAAACTTCTTCTAAGTTAAATGTATTTGATGTGTTTCTATCATTTACCACTTCTTTTAAAGGAAAATATAGATTAAATCGAAGGAAAATACTGATTAAATTGATAAAGGGATTCAAGATGGGGATCATTAAACGGTTGGGGGTAACTTTAATACGAATGTTGGGGGTAAACAAATCAAACGTGACGTGAGTGACAAAATTTTCTTACTAAAAATAACTAAAAACTGAAACAGGGCAAACTTGAGTTATAAAGCATAGACTAAAAATGGTGAAAGCAAAATCAGAGTATGGATAGATAAACATCAGAGAATTAAATTTCTATTGAAGTTGGAAGTTGGGGGTAGGAAAGACTGTATAGTACTTGTCTGATCATGTCCAGAGAAAAATTTATAGTTCATAAATTAAGATTACTACTACTTAACAGAGTGAAAAAAAGATTAAAAAAAAAGAGCAGAGTGTGAGCTTCAAGGGTTTAGAGATCGGAACTATTGAACAATCATGAAACTCAATCAACGAGAACTACAACTACTTCCCCCTCCAGGGTCTTGTCATCGTGCAGATGCTCAACGAATGGGTACTGGAAATACATCATTTTCAAGATTGCAGTTGGAGATTTATAAAGGAGATAGGTAAATGTTCGATCTTTTCTTGGTCTTCCTTAAATTGGGTTTTAGGGTTATATACTTGATTTGCTGATTCTGTAACAAATCCATGATGGGTTTCTCAAATGGGTTCTCATGTTATGCTCAAATGCCCTATCATTTGAACTGATGTCTGTGAATCTAGTATCTTAACGTGAGCTGTTTTTCTTGTAGGACTAAAATGGGAGGAAAATGTGAGGATTGTGAAAAGTGGGAAGAAGAAATGTATTGGTCAAAGTTTAAAGTGGTGCATTTCTTCTCTGTCCTTACAAACAATTTCCGCTACCAACTTGTAAGTAGTAGCTATATCATCCTAATTGTGTTTCTTAGTTTTCAACTTGTAATTTGCAATAGATTTATATAAGATCTTGATGATTGAAAGTATATGAATGCAGAAATTTCCAAAGAAGTTGGTAAACAAATGTTTGGTGGATGAATTATCTGAGATTAATGTGGTTACTCTGAAAGGACCAAGTGGGAGAACTTGGAGTATCCAATTGGTGAAATATGGCAGTGAGGAATTGTATTTGAAAAAGGGATGGGAAGTATTTGTCCAGGAACATAAACTGAAAGAAAATGATGTTTTGCTTTTCAAGTACAACTTAGGGACTTCAGTTTTTGATGTTTTAATGTTTGATGAGGCGAACTTTTGTGAGAAAGATTGCAAAAATGAAGCTAGCCATAGGAGTTCCAAGGAGTGGCTGAATGAGAGTAAAAGAGTAGAAAGGGAGCCTTGGTCAGATGTCAAAGGTTATCATAAGAGTAAGGGGTTGAATGAGGGGAGAAAACGAGTAGAAAGAGATCCTTCTTTTGAAATTATTGAAACTAAGACGGTTCGTTACAAGAAGAAAGCAAACACCCGTAGCGATGATGACGAGGAGGATGAGCAAATTTACGGAAGGGTCATTGCTCATCCAAGATTAGAAAGACAACCTTCTTTTGAGATAATTGAACATAAGAAGGTTCATTACAAGAAGAAAGCTATCGCCATTAGCGATGATGAAGAGGATGAGGAAGTTTACGGAAGAGTTATTGTTCATCCACGTTCGTCTAATCCACTTCCTGGTAGTAAAGGCAAAGCTCTAGTTCATGTCAAGCCCGAAGAAGGTGAATTCTGTTTGCTACATAATTTTCCTTTCCTCATGAGTGCATTCATTGTGATATGTGTATTTTGTGTTTTAAGTCGATGGTACATATTGGTTTCAGTATCAGAAGATGAAGAAGTCACCCCAGTGAACCCGTTGGCGCTTGTGTTAAAAAGAAAAACCGGAAAAGAAGAACAAGAAGCTTTTGAACAAGCTGTTCGTGAAGGTAAACAAAGGAGAGCACCACATTTCGTAGTCTGCATGAAACGCTCACATATATCGGCCATCTACTACATGGTAATGTTGTTTTCTTTCCTTATTTTTCTTATGCACATTGTAAAAGTCATTTCTGGCTTCTTTACATTTAACTGACAGATGAAACCATATTATGCAACTGCAGACGGTTCCTGTTGATGCAGCAAGAAAGCATATAGACCCTGCAACTAAACGTATATATGTCGAGATGAATGGAAAAACATGGAAAGCTAAGTATGTATGGAAAAAAGAGGGAGTAAATTCAGGAATTACTGGTAGGGGTTGGACTGATTTTGTACAAGAAAACCGCATAAAAGTTGGAGATGTCTGTTTGTTTGAGATTACTTCTCCGTCGGCTACAACTTCAAAGAAATCAGTTCGTTTTGAAGTCAGCATCTTTCAAACCGATGAAGATGTACTGTAGAAGGGGAGACATCCCGCAATGAGGAGATGGGGAAGATCACAGAGATTGTTGAGTCAGACATTTCTTGTCTGTTTGATTCTTGTTTATTTTTCTCAAAAAATTCTCAGTTTACTGTTAGACACTAAATCTAGTTTAAAACTGAGGTTCAATTTCGGATTCTAGTTGTCATGTTACTAGTTCTTAATATGAACTTAAATTTAGTTGCCACTGAAAATTTGGAATCAGAGTATTCCTGAAAGATGTTTCATGTGTTACGTTCATACTGAACCCAAAAGATTGACAGAAACAACTCCAATGGAAATAAATCAAAACTTTGTTCCAGAGGGAGGAGGGGATGTGACCTTTTTTTTGAGTTGTGGTTTACAAATGTCTTTATTAATTGGTATTTGTTAACAATGAATTGATTCTCAAAAACTGAACATCAGAATTGCCAATTTTACTCTTGGAAAGATATATCTGAACAGGCAAAAGACGATCAGGTGATGCAAATGATGCAAAGACGAATCCTTAAAACACCCTCCCCAGCCAGACAATCATTTCCCAACTCACACTAAAGAGTGAGAAGAGAGCGGTGTAAAGGAAGCGTCGGCTGTAGAACAAGCTTACACTCTCCAGCATTAGCCAAACTCTGTGCCAACAGCTATAAGACGATCATGGAGGTTTGAGAAGGATGTCCATTGACATCAAAGCTGCTGACAACAGAAAATTGAAGAAAATCTCGATTCACCTTGATAAAAGCTTTTGATAAAATGTGCATCTTGACTATAGCTTCCGCCCAATAGCACAGCTTAAAGATTTGTTAAAGCAATCAAACTCCACAAGACTCCATATTTTGTTATGGGTACTATCCAAAGAAAACTGCAAAATCCTCCAGGAGGTAAATTCCCCTCGTAACAATATTCACTAAACAGACTGACAAGTGAAGAAAATGTGATCACTCTTCACAATACTTAACCTCCTGCCAGCATTTAAGAGGATTATCAGCAGTTATTGGTTAACCATTGCCGGATTCCAACAAGGTGTTGGAAACCAACTGGCTCATGTAATGTTGCAGATGGTTTACCTCCAAACAGAGTCGGTGTTATATTTTTCTGATCCGCTCTGAATCCGACTGGCGATCAATAATCAAACAAAAGGTATATTTCTTACGTCCATTACAATATTCCAAACCAAAGCAGGAAATACAGAATAAAAAGATGGCTCCCAAAAGACAGAACCACATACCCAGATTTAGTAAAATGTTACCAAGTATACAACGTTTCACGTATCAAGTGGGTGTTCTGAAATTACAGAAGAAAATCCAAGCAAGCAAAAACAAAAGTTGAAATTATCAGGGGATAATGATTTTCTTCTCCTATTGATTACTCAGATTTGTGACTGAGCTTTTACTTTTGTGGACGAGGAAGACCTGGTATCTGCACACACATATATAAGGATGTTAGGAAAAAACACTCTGGGGCCGTCAACGCCATAATGGTTTCAGGTGACAAAGAACTACCGGACCCGCTACGACAGTTTATCCAAACAACAAAAATCACCACCTATAGTACATGACATTATGACAGTCGTTTTTACCGTTATTTCTAACAAGATCAGACGTTATAACCATCTTTCAGACAGTAAAATGAAAAGCAGTTTTTCAAACATTGTTCCATTAAAGCAACTCAACACTACTATTGTGCAACTAGGATTTACAAAAACACTCAATTTTTCTGTTGTTTCTTTATTTTCTGCGCATCCAAATGCAACTAGAAATAATGGAAAAGGAAAAGGATACGAAGAAGAAATAAATGGAGGGTGATAATCTGTAATATCATTGAGAGAAAATACAAGAATGGTAAGATAAGTCGTTATAACCATCTTTCAGCCAGTAAAATGAAAAGCAGTTTTTCAAACATTGTTCCATCAACATGACTCAGCAATTCTATTGTGCAACTAGGGTTTATAATAACACCCTATTTTACTATTTTTTCTTTACTTTTCTGCTCATGCAAATGCAACTAGAAATAAGGGAAATAAAAAAAAATGAAGAACAAATGAACGGAGGCTGATGATCAGTCATATCATTGAGGGACAATACAAGAATGATATGATTGCAAGTTTTCTTTCAGGGGCCCTAAAAATGATAATGACAATATAGAAGACAACTTCGAAATTTAACCAAATGAAGATATCCAATTTGTTTTTATCTTCATACTGGATTATCAAGTGGGTTTGTTTGGATATTATTAGAGATAGAAAAAGTCATACTGCTTATAAAGTTTAGGACACAAACCTGAACACCATGGGGACCTATTCGATTGCGAGATATGAAATTGCTAATAAGAGAAGCAAACTCATCGGGTACGTCTTCCTGCAACGTTAAATGGATCAAAGTGAACTAAATGAGCCCAAGAAATGCTTCAGTAAAGTGTGAAAGTGCAAAAACAGTAGAACTTACCTGTATAGAATGACCAGTATGTCGAACAACAATCATTTGAAACTTTCCTTGCATTTGACCAATTGTCAGAGATCTGTTTAAAGAGGGACAGGACAAACAAATGAGAAGACAAATAGGACAGTTACTGGATTGAATCCATAACAAGATGTGTTGGATATATAGCAATTGCGACCCTGGTATTCTCTCCAAATTATTTTTCCAGAGTCTTTGTTGAACTTGTGCTGTGCAGCTTGGAATCTTGGTTTTCTTAAGCCATATCATTCTCTTTGTTTCGTACACTAAGAATGTTTCATGCAGCTTGATCTAGGGACAATACTCTACCTTTCTTAATGTATGTAATTCAACAACACTGGCATGTATATACATATCCTTCAAATTTAGTTACATTATTCTTTAGAGTCTATAGATCGTTTCAGCCCAAGTCTCCAAACAAGTCATGTGACAGCCATGTGAAATCCATAGGTGGTTTTAGTTAGATTAGCAGGATTCCTGCTCCAGCATTAGTTGTTATTACCTAAGTAGCAGGCTTATACCTAGAAAATTATTGAAAACAACCCTATTTTTTCTCCTCTTTCTATTAAATCCATAGCATTCTTTCTTCTTTCCTATGTAATTGTTGCATTAAAAGTATATATTGGTAGCTTGGCTCAAATATCATCCCTAAAGGCCTAAAGTAAATATACTGGTAGCTTGGTTCAATTATCATCTCCAGTCAGACATAAATCATAAAAATATAATACACAGCTAAAAGTTTGAAAGCTAAAATGAAATATAAAACTAAGAGGATCCCGTGCTAGTTTCAATAACCAAACATAAAAGTAGGCAGTTAGATGTAAGTGTCGGAGATTACTTGTCTAGTCTGTCTGTTCCTGCTAACAATAACAGCTTCGGTACGGGGGAAGCCAAAAACAAATCAGAAAGACCTTCATACCTGAACAACGCCACATACAGCATGTTATAATATTATAAGCACAGTTTCAATCTGAAACATAGATGAACAAAACAAACTCTTGCTTTGAGAGGTGATAATTAACAGAACATAAGTTAGTGTTTATAGCATTGCAGGTGGTATACGTAAGTTATTTTACAAGTATTGTTTTATGTCAAGAGAACCACCATCTATATGTTATTTAAGACATGAAATGAATTGGACAAACATTGAGGGGTATTTAAAACAAACTCATAGTTAATGTCCAAAAAATTGGTATTTCACTAGATTCGCTTCTTTATAGCTGATTTAATAAAACCATCAGCAACCATTCGAAAATTACTAAACCAAGCAGTACTTACCATCCTCTCCAATATCTTTCTGACTCTTCTAGCGGCGTTCGGTAAATATAACTGCAACACACCTTCAAAATCAGACACATGTTTTGCTTAACATGGGTATTTGAAATAGACTAGATTAACCATAAAATACATGAAATTCAAATGACGAGGTTTAAAAGGAACAAGTGATAAAAACTTTATGCACCAATATGATTCATAACTATCAATTGCGGTAAAAAATACTCACCAGTTCCTTGAGTCATCATATTTTAAAGTGGATGGAACGGATATACGCGCAGACTCAATGTTCCGTAAAAAACCTCCTCTCACACTCCATTCAACCTGATGTAGCGCGGCCATTATTCAAATTAATACCTCATCCATCAGATACTAAATGGCTATAAAACAACTCCATAATGTCTATACTGAACGTCATTCAAGCAGATGATATATGTTTATAATTAGTTCAGAGAAGAACCACATTTGATAAAAATTATACTCCACTCAGTTTCCCATGTGAGAAGAATTATACTGTCCCAGTACAGAATCTATTTACGATGATAAAATAACCCCAAACAGCAGAAGGGTTAGTTTACATGGAAGTCTAGAATGATTTAAGAATACGTAGGTACCGCTTTTTCATAAGTGGGGAAGTGCTGCACTCTGCCCGATAGAATTTTCTGCATATGCATCAATGAAGCCATAGCTGTTCCCTGAAGTTTCAAGTATTATCATTATGACTGTCAACACCCATAAACAATTTGCTGCACATTGAAATGGTTAGTCTGAATTAAAAACTAACCTCTACAACATCAACAACAACCAACCCAGCCAATTTTGATATAGCTCTCTTTGCAGCTACATGCACAGCAACTGAACCTCCCAAGCTGCAAAAGACAATGATAAATCTAACTCAAACTGTTGATAAGATTATCCACCAACACTCTTATTTAATGCAGGCTACAAAAGCTTTCTGTTGAACTGGCTTCCATTTCGTAAGAGTACAAGTAAGTCTAATGAAATAAGTTTATGTTGGTATAACAGCTTTTGCACCTTTAGCAGTACAATTTTTTTCTTTTTTCTTTATTTGGTCGACAGAAAGTGTATAAGTCAACACCAAAACCAGTATTAGTATTGAAACAAAAAGAAAAGATGCTCCAACCATTAACGAATATACCTGCAATTAGAATAATAAGACAGATGGAACAGAATCCTAGATCATGTAGAAGTATGAAATGATTAAAAAAGAAAAATATTTTTGAGTTTCAACTCCAGTTAAATACTTATTACAAATGCAAAATATATAACCTAAGCAAACAATGATAAATCAACACTACTAAGGAGCACAAACCTGTGGCCAACAAGCACAATTGCAGGTGGAGAATCTCCATACATTGCGTTTATAACAGCTAATACATCACTGCGAAGAGTCTGCAAATGGTATATTAAAGTTGATGACATTTCAAAAGCAGCTTCAAGAGTTGAAAGAAAAACCGATAATGAAAATGGTAAGTATCCAGAATCATCGAATCCGAATTTACCTCTATGGATAGATCCGAATCATCTTCTGTGAATGACTTGCCATGTCCTCTAAGGTCCATGGCTACAACCCGTGCATTGGCCTTTACTTTACTAGCTGACAATGCAAATGAAAGCCTGAGAAAATGAGCAGAAAAATATGAACCTTGTTATATACCAGCAAAGAAAAAGAAGACAATAAGTATTTTACTATATTAAAAACATCCTTGCTTGAACGTCACAAGCACGAGACGGTTAGATTCAAGAACCTTAAGACTGCCCTTCTCATATAGTTTCACCTAAAGAACGACAAGGTCCACCACGTATGACATCATCAGGAAATGGCCAACGAAACTACAATGGGACTAAAGGAACTGATTCACTTATAGGGTGAAAAGTCAATTAGGCATGGTGCTAACGATGTCGCAAAGGAAATCATTTCGGTAAAAGCCACAAAGGGAGACCAAAGTGCAGATCCGAAACCCTGTTTTCGATGCACGTATGGTTCAGCATAAAGTGGGAAGAAACTTGGATGAATCTCAATGCTAAATACCCTAACTCACTACAGAGAAGGAGATTTATCCAAAGAAAATGTGTTCTTCCTCAAATTAGGACATTCTGAGTTTAAAGAACAATTACTGATCAAAAAAAAAAAAAAGTGAACATTCTTTGGATAAGGTATACCCTGAGAATCCACCTCCATGCAAACAAAAAACAACTGGTCCTTCAGATCCCGCCGTGTATACATGGAACACCTAATAACAACAAAACACATGAGATTGTTTTTTTTCTTTTTCAAATCCTTTAAAGATGAATTGAACTGATTACTTACATCATTTGAATCAGGAATCTTAATGTCTTCCTCTTTGTCAAAGTAGCCTAACCATTCTATAAGTGCATACTTTTGTTTAGATGTTCTACACATAGAAAATGAACATAATTAGATAATAAACAACCAACATAGAAAAAATGAACATCTAAAAGTATGTGCTTCGGCACAATGAAGAAGATTCATATAGGCCGTCTTTTGTGATGCACCTCCCTCAATATCCCCATCATGTCCCACTTTCTTACACTTTACCGACACTTCCATCTTGGCCAATGCCATAGAAATTTAACATTCTGCAAATTGATCTTTGAACTAACAAAATCTCACCCAATGATCTCACTGAATTGTTCTAGCTATTCAAGTTCAATTCAACATCCAATTTCATGACCATTTGAACCGAACTTGATCATTCGTTCAGTAATTAACAGTGAGATTACGAATTTAATCAACACAAAAAACGAATGAAAATGACGAGAATTGGTGGAGACAAACTCACTGAGTTGCTGGACGAATAGGGATCGATGAGTAAGCAGAAGGAAGGGTTTGAGTTCCAACTTCTTCAGCTTCTTCTGCTCCTTCCTCTGGAAGGGCTGTTAGATTTGCATCTGAATCCGTCATTGATAGATCAAAGTTCGTGGTTTTTTCTACGAAAAGTTAGGGTTCTCTCTTCTCATCCAAGTATGGGTAAAATAAATTTTGTGAAAGGAGCACGGAGAAAAAGAAAGAATGAACATTTTTCTTCGATTTCCTTTTACACGTGCAGCGATACCATCAGACAACAGTCCATATTTGGCAGTCCCAAAATAAGTAGAAACCAACGAATGAGAAAATGGCATTTGTGATGCTCGCAAGTCTCAACTTGGCCGCTGCCGTGCTAGAATGTTTGATGGTAATGTTATTGGGCGATGATACCAGCAACCTGAGTGTAAAACTTGCCAATATCAATATCCGGATGAAAATAACATTGTTATGTTAAAATGTTTGGTAGTAAAGTTATTTGGCGATGATACTAGAGACTTGAGTGCAAAACTTGCCAATATCAATATTTGGATAAAAATACATTGCCACTGTAAAATATTTGGTGGTAAAGATGTTAGGCGATGACATTAGAGACCGGAGTGCAAAACTTACCAATATCGGAATCGAGATTTAAAAAAAAACACCGACCAAAAAATACAAAAATATTCATAAACGCCACCTTTAGAACGCGTGATAAATGTCTAAAGTGGGGTGTTAACAATGGAGATTAATGGAGAGACCATTCGGCTAAATATTTGCGAGACAATAAGATTACATAACTCATAATAAATAATGCAAAATGTAGTCGTTGATTACTCTACATCGTTAGAACCCATATTTGTTGCGAAATCTCTAGATCTATCCTTATTCACCGTTTTGTTTTCTCCATTGGTTACAACAATTTCAACCTCATCAGCTTTGTATTCCTTGAACCTAGACAATCGCCCCAACTCTTCCACTTGTTCCGTGACCATATCGAGTCTAGCCGCCATCTCTACAAGCAATGACGCAAAGGCCGCAAAAGGAAGTGCTTCCGAGAATTCAAGACTAGTTATGTCTAGCTTACTCAATGTTGGCCTTAATACTTTTCGTTCTGAATCCTTGTACTGATCAGCTGCACGTTTCCTTTTCCACTCTAATAACGCCGAATTATCGGTCTTAACTGTTGCTAATGAAACAGGTGATGAATTCGTATTTGGTGGTTTTTGGTGGGCGCTGGCAGTGGCAGCCGTTAAAGCTAACATTTGAGAGGCGTGGTGGTTGTGGTGGTGATTCTTGGAACTGAGGAAGAGTCGAGGTTGAGATTTGATGGCGTTGTTCAGATCTTGTAATGCTTCGTGAAGAGGATCCGAAACTAAGATTGGAGCTAAAAGACGTTTGTTTCGGATGCTGTCTGCCAGTTCTTTGAATGTTTTGGATATTTCTCTTGCAACTCTAGTACATGGGGCTTTGAATAGATCACGAACAGATCTTGGAGCCTGAAAATCAAAGCAGGGGGACAAATATGAGAAGGTTGGAAACTAAAACATAGTTGCTAAGGTCCAAGGGAATCCAATGTGCGCAGCTAAACCAAATTCTTGCAAGCTTGAATTTAGTGGTCCTAAAATTTTTTTTGTCTACAATGACACAGCCCTTTTGCATGAATGCTTCCAAGTTGGTTGGTGGCTTGTCATTTTAACAGGACTGACTTTGAGTCGAATTTAATTAGTAAGAATTTTTTTTTGATCATTCACGTGTTGCCCGGCTAACTTTAAATCTAGCTTCCTGAGGCGAGAACGAGCACTGAGTAAATGTTTACCTGGATTTCCGATTGTAGGCAACCATGTAAAGCAACAAGCGTATAACCAAAATGACGGAGTACGGCACCTAATCTAACATATTGCTTCCATGGAGTTTTGTAGCAGTACAGTGAATGCCTTGGCTCCCAACTTGCATGTAATGCCTGATTCATTTATCATCTCATCAATTGGAAAGGTGTTTTTCAGATAAAAATTACGCTATGATGATGCATGGTAAAGACAAGATATTCAGGCAGGCCGGGAGGGTACTTACAAGCGTTTCGTCCATTGTTTTGGAGTCTAAAACTGATTTGTAGCCTCTATAAATAGGATCCTCATCATCTGGCGACTTTTCTTCTTCAATAATCTCCGAATCCTTGAAATACTTATTAACACAAGCTGCATCAATTTACAGCAACAAATTAATAAGAAGGCCTGCAGAGGCTACATCCCGAAAACTAGTATCAAACAGATGATTATTACCTTCAATTGATTCAGCTAAGCCTTCAAGTTTTGATACAGTAGAATTGTGAAGTTCTAAACCAGACCAATTAGGAAAAACCAATAAACTCATGAGTAGACAAACTCCACAACCAATCGCGATCGTGTAGAACCGTTCATGTGCAACTTTTAGCACATTATGAACCCGAAAACTTGACACAGCTATCAAATTAAAAGTTAGTAAAAATATTACGATCCCGTAATCATAATTCTTCTTTATATGTGGAAAAAATCTCATATATGTCGCTGCGGATCCAGTTAGAAATACAGCGACGCCGATAAAAATTGCTCTGGATGTTCTACCAGATTTATCAGCTACAAATTCAAGGATAAACACGAGTGATCCAGCACAAAGTGTACCAAGTCCTCTGTTCAATCCCTTGCACAAAGTTGCACCTGCAACAAATATTGAGCACCAAGTCATGGTTAGCATGCATGAATACATCTATGAAATGAGCATATTAATAGCTAAGATTCGCACCTGCGGTGAACTCAAGAACTACAACGACAGTCATGACAGCCCAAATGGCATTATCTCCAATTCCATCAAAGAGTGGTTCCAACAAGTACAACAATGAAACTAATGTTAGTGAGAAACCAACTTTCAAAGCATGAATCACTCTTCTCGGATCATCATGGCCAACTTTCCATATCTTTTGTGTCGCCATTTCCGGCCATCTTCGAACCTTCTCAACCCATACGTCAAAAACTGTTCCCTTTTTCATGTCACCGCCTCTGCAGGAAACTCCGTTACCATTGCTGCTGCCTTCCATCTTCATAATAATCTCTTAAACGAAACTCGACAAAAACTAGAGTTTATGCAGTATGGAAACACAACATTCTAGGACACTCGAGAAGCTATATATATATATATATATATATATATAATGATATATACGAACTTCAGGAGGAATTGGTTGTTATGACTTAGCAAACAAAAATGTGATAAAGAGTTGTGAAGATGTGAATGTCATTAAGTAGTAGTAGAGATTTTGTTGGTGAGTGTTGGGAAGGGAGGAACTTTTGGAGTTATTATGCGTACCTTTCTCAAGGCTTAACATCGTATGAAGGGTGCAGTCGACGTCCAAGTGTCTACTTTTTAATATATATTTTCAACTTGGATCATTACTTCACTTCACATGGCCATCCGTTAAAGTAATGTCAAAATTATGAGTAACACTCCCTAGTCACAAGACCTTTGAAAATTTGAGTAGAAAACACGAAAAACCCATATTAGTACTGGCATCACCATTTCATCGTGAAATAAACATAAAATGAGTTCAGGTAATCTCTTCTTATTCTTTTTATGAGTAAAGATTTTTGATGCTAACGAGTTTCGAACTTAGGTTATTGGAATCACCACTCATTGATTTTTAGTGACATCGTTTGTTCAGTCGATCTTGTTAGTGGAGTAAGTACAATTGATCGGCCAAACATAGTTTTTCATCCTGGTAGCTAGCCTTCACATCACCATTCCCACTAAAACCCCATATCAAGTAGGTTAGCAAATATATAATCTCCGGTGGTTAATCCAACTATTCCACTCAAAGTCCATCTTGTGGATTAGCACTAGGCGATTTGGCCAAAAGCTGGTTAGCAACAAAATTGGCCACCATGTGGGGAATGAATGAATAAGAAGGAGCTAAACTCTATCAGATTGTATAGATTTATTATTACATCTTTGATAATTTCATAAATCAAAGTCGACACTTGTTGATTTCATTCAGTTCCACATATTTACGATATTTAATTTATTACTAACTAACAGCAACTCCTAATCACTCTCCACTTCAGGTAATGAATTGGAAGTTGAAACTGTCACTGCCTCTGCCATTAGAGACTCTAGATAGCTCACTGGTAACCACTAACTACGTTATTACTTAATGTCATATGATGTTTGTAGAAATAAATAAATGTAGTCAATTGTTATCCTTTCCATACATTTTTAAACCTGAACAACACACTGACAAAAGATAATATACATATATTGCAAGAAACCCGCTACAGTATTTTTTATTTTTTATTTTTATTTTTTGCAGCATTACTAAAGTGTTTTGTTCGTACACTTCATATGCCTTCAAAAATAAAAATTATATTTTTGTTTTTTAGAAAAGACTTTACAGAGGGGACTTACAAATCAGGTACGGAAAGACTTTACAAAAATAAAAGTCTATGCTTCAAAATTTCTTCTCTTCTGGTCATATGATCAAAAAAATGGAAAAAAGTTTGAACTAGTAGCGTTAGAGCCGTCAGATGAAGCAATCTAAGGGTGGTGGTTGAAAGTGCAGTTTTTTATTCCAAGGGAAAAAATGAAATTTGCATCAAAACCACCACCACCCTTGGATTCATCAATCCAAGGGCTCTAGCGCTGCTAGAGAAAAATCGCGTTCCAAAAAAATGATCTCCACCTTCATATCCCTCATCCCCAAAATAGATAACCCAACCTCCCCAAGCCACTTCAGGCCTATAAGTCTATGCAATACTACTTACAAAATCATATCCAACTCCTAGCTCAGAGAATGAAACCCCTCCTATCAAAAATCATATTTCCTTACCAATTTGCTTCCATTCCTGGAAGACAAATTTCAGACAACATAGCTATAGTTCATGAGATAATTCATAATATGAGATCTAAAAGAGGCAAAAAAAAGGAAATAAGATTGACATGGAAAAAGCTTTTGACAGAGTGGACTAGAAATTCCTAATAGCAATCATGAAAAAAATGGGGTTTGATGAACATTGGTGCAACAAAATCTTACAATGTATCTCCACCTCTACTTCGGTTGTTCTTATAGATGGCTCTCCTGACAAGTTCTTCAAACCCACCAGAGTCCTAAGACAAGGGGACCCTTTATCCTCATATCTATTTCTCTTCTGCATAGAATCCCTCTCAAGAACCCTGGACATGAATTATCACAGGAATTAAGATATGCAAAGAAGTAGGGCTGTCAATGGAAGAATATCCGTCGGATATTAAGGATTCCGATATCCGACAGGTTAAGGATTATCGGATATCCGATATCCGATAATATCCTATAGGATATCAAAATCAGATATCGATACCGATAGGTTAAGTTATCGGATATCCGATAGATATCCGAAAATATCCGGTTATACCAAAAAAGCTTAAAAACCCTTGTAAAACATTTTCATAATTGACACTTATCGGATATTTATCCGACAAAATCCGATAATATCCGATATTATACTCGATATTATCGGATATCGAATCCCAAACTTATCAACCTGAACATTAAAAGAAAATCAGACATAAATTAGTAGGGGAAATAAGGGTTTGGGAAAATTACAATTACGTCCTTAACATATCGGATATCTAAACAAACGGATATAGCTTATTCCGATTCCGATATGTTAAGGAAGAAATATCCGATAACATATTATATCCGATATCCGATATCCGATACAACGGATAAAATCCTATAGGATATCGAATAATCGGAAACGGATCCCGGATATCGGATAAATATTGACAGGCCTACAAAGAAGCACCTTCTATCAGTCACCTTCTTTTTGCAGATGACTGTATGATTTTCTGCAAGGCCAATTTGAATGAAGCTCAAAACTTAATGAAGACTCTTGAAAACTTTGGAACTTCTGGGCAGCTTATTAACTTCAATAAATCTGGAGTTTTCTTTAGCAAAAACACAGAACCAAGTGTCATCCCTCAAATAAACAGTTCCATGGGAGTTCAAGTGCTGCTGGATGACAAATATCTAGGATCACATCTTTCACTCACAGAAGCAAAATTACTTTATTCAAACTAGGAGTGGAAATGATGAAACTAAGACTCTCAGGTTGGGTAAATGTCCTTCTCAACCCTGCAGGAAGGGAAGTTCTCATTAAATCAGTCACTTCATCATCATGCATATATCAAATAAACTGCTTCAAGGTGCCAAAGAAAACTTGCAAAGATCTTGATAAGCTATAAAGAGACTATTTCTAGAGAGGGGGGATATAGAAAATCCAACTGGATACTACCCAAAAGCTTGGACATCAGTATGCAAACCAAAAGATATGGGGGATTAGGCTTCATGAATTTGGAACTGACAATAGCTCTATAATAAATAAAAAATATGATGGAGGCTTGAGCAAGACAAAAAATCTCTATGGTATAAGCTCATGGATGCCAAGTACTTAACAGGCAGAAATGTCCTTAATATGGATACTAAATCCAAAGATGGTGACTCCTAGATATGGAAATGAGGAAGGCATAAGCAACATACAACAACACTGTTCTTGGAGAGTTGGAAATGGCAAAACAATCAACATCTGGGAAGACATTTGGATTCCAAATACCTTCTCTAGACTGCAAAAACCAGTTAACAGTCCTCAACAAATTGAAAAAGTGGAATCTCTTCTCCAATCATATGGACATTGTAATGCATCACAAGTTCTCTCAATATTTAACAACAATGAAGCTGATATGATCCTAAACCTGCAAACCTATACAAATGTAGAAGACATGATCATCTGTAAGCTCACTGAAAAAGGAGATTTTTCTGTTAAAGCCCTTTACAAGGAGAAAATTGAACACCTTTACAGGAATGACACCACTACAGGAAATTGGGAGATATTTGAAACATGGAGGTGGCTCCTGTTATCAAAATCTTCATCTGGAAATGTGCTCATGGAATCCTCCCCACTAATGTTAAAACAGCTAGCATTCTTCATTACATTAGCCCTAGATGCACTGTTAGCAATAACAAGGAAGAGGAGACCATGACACACATGTTCCTAAACTTCCTGCTGCCACTCAAGTCTGGCAGGAAACTCTTGGCTCTAACCATACTCAATTTGATCATAACACTATTTTCATTGATTGGCTTAATTTCTGGTTCCTATCTGGAATGCCAAGTAATGAAAAAATATCTTTGCTACCAGCTGCTGGTATATCTGGAAAACCAGATACGATCTGATTTTCAGAAAGACTCCACCAAATGCGAAAAATCACTTATATGCGCATTAGACAACACATGTGTTACCACCATAGACAGCACATACACACATCATGAATGACTTTACTCTACTACATGAGGAAACTGACTACTCCATGACATAGAATATTACCCTTATGATAGGAATATAGTCTCTGACTTTGGGAACATAATTAAGATATGTAACCAGAAAGATACTGAGAATAACCTTTTCTACACTGCTTTAATTTTGACAGATTTTGCAGGAACAATCATTGGAACTAGAGAATATCCAGGATAAGCAGGACCTTAGGGAGAAACAGGGGGAGCAGATCTAGCTTTCCAGTGGGCCAAGGAATGAAAACATACAAATGTTCAAATATCTTGGGGTGAGAGTTTTTCAAATCCTCATCTAGTTGTAGTCTCAATCTTTTTCCTTTGTTCCTAAAGAACAAAAACAAAGTATTAGCTAAATATAAGAGAATATTGTGTTATCAAATCAAAAAGAACTAAAGAATGAAGTAAACACAACATCTAGAGATAACATACTATAGTTCGGTTACCTGAAAAAAGTTGCGAGGTAACCGAACTAGATATTTCACAAGATCGGTGACTTGATAAAATTAGAGAGTTAACCGAACTACATATTTCAAAAGTTCGGTTAGATTAAAAATTTGTCGACAAAATCGAACTCATTCTTTCAAAGGACAAAGTGAGTTCGGTACGAAATATTTTTTTGCGAGCATACCGAATTATGTAGTTCGGTCACCAGACTATATAATACCAAAGTTCGGGTACCTATATAAATTTATTGACTACACCGAACTCTAATTTCACATACAAAGAAAGAGTTCGGTTGCGCAAATTTTTCATGGGAGCTTACCGAACTCCCTAGTTCGGTAACCTAAAAATTCGTAAAACTTGCGACATTGCCGAAGTGTTCTTCATATGAAAGTTCGGTTACAAAAAAAACTAGGGTTTTTAAAAATTCTCCTAGCCGAACTGTCAACTGTAACTACCATTTTCAATGAGTTTTCATGATTTCTAATCGATTTCTTCAACAAATAAAGAATTAAAAGGAATGGGTATGAAGGAAATTACCCGTGGATTTGCATTTCACTTGAATCAGACTTCTTGGTTGCTGTTGGATGATCGATTTTTCCTCTGAACGGTGGTTCTAGTTGTTTTTGAATGAGCAATTATTTTGGGAGATTCACTATATGTGGGAGTCCCGGACTCAATCCTGGAAGTCTGGGTGTTTGCTTGGTACGCATTGATTATAAAGATGGATTAATCGACGATGAATTTTTTTTCGAATCGACAATTAACGTCGATGTTTACGTTTGAAGAAGAAGAGGAAAAGAAGAGAAGAAGAATAAGATGAAGAAGAAGGAAAAAAAATTATCAGTTTTGAAACTGATTTTAAGTTTTAATTAGTGGGTAATGGGTTAGATTAGTGGGTTAATAGGATTAATTATAATATTAATTAGAATAAGGGCAGATTAGTCTTCCATAATTTTTTTTAGGACACCCCTTATAATGTAGGGTGGACATATGCATCACAAAGTAGTCCCCTCATTTTTTGAGTAGTCCCCAAAAAATCATTCAAATCATGCACCTATCACATTTAGGGAGTTTTCTTAAGCATGCCACACGGAGATCAAAAGCAAACTTTTCATCAACGAATAATTATATGCTTTCCGGGTAAGAAAAAGATGTATATATTTTCATGCCAATACTTGTATATGCCAATCTAGATTTTTTGATAGTGATCATCATCTAGCATGGGTTTGCCAAGAAAACTAGAGATTGGGCTTAGACCATCCTTATCCCACATATGCAGAGGGGTTCCGAAAATCTTAACCCAAATGGGTACTATTTTAATGTCAGCTCCATATGATTCCTTTAGAGACGGGAAATTGACTGACCCCAAATTTTTTTCTTTTGTATCGATGTTCTTACTTCACCATTGAGCTAATTTGATCTTAATACAGGCTGAGAATCAAAACAAGATTGCCTCTCCATATCAAAACGAAAGCAAAAACGGGATTTTGAAAATCACCTAAATTTCACCATGTCACGTCATCGCTTTGTCTCCCAAAATCTTGAAACACTTGGCAATTTTTTTTAAAAAGATGTAATTTCATAAGCATCTATAGTTCTATACATACATCACATATTGGATAAACATTAGAGCAAAACTCAGCAATTTTCAAAAAATGGTTAAAATATTACAATTTGCAGGGGTACAAAATTTCAGACTTCAAAATGCTAATCATTTCATTAGAACATAGTTTACCAAACGTCGGACGGTCGATGGGGCATCGACAAGAATATCACAATTTCAAGGTGGTTTCCTAAACCTCTTGGGATGATTCTTCAGGGTCTCGATAGGTGGACCAAAAATGAATGGTTAGTTGTAAACGTAAAATCAAAAAAAAAATGGAATTTAAATGATAGTAGTAATTGAAGTTACACATTTTGATGGCTAACTGAGTGTTTGAACAGTCGACCATAATGCCGACGATGGGGCACTAATATGAATATCACCAAGAATGGGGGTTTGTGAATTTGTGTACTTCTCGTGATATTAAAGAATGATTTTCAGAGAAGAAAACAGATGAAGAGAGAACAATTATTACAGTATTGAATGTGTGGGAAAAATACAAGATGACAATTACAAGAGAGTTTCAGACATATTTAATGTGTTTAAGACAAAGGCAAATTGACTTTTATAGTCAAAATCAATTGACTTGACTTTGACAATGCTAACTATTCCTAATAGCCCCCTCAAACTGATAATTGCAGATACTTATCAGTTTCAAAATAATCTGAAAAACAAAAAAGATTAGTTATTACATGACATCAACACAAATAGGGTTGTCAATGGACATCCGAAATCCGAGATCCGTTTCCGATTATTAGACATCCTATAGGATTTATTCCGATTTATCGGATTTCGGATTCGGATTCGGATTAGTTTCGGATTTTATGCCTTAACCCTATCGGAATCGGATGAGGGTGAATCCGGTAGGTTAAAATCCGACATCCGATAAGCCCAGGGGTGTACTGGTAATTCCACCCCCAGGGTATATATCTATCGCTTATCGGACAGAAAACCTAAGTTCTCATTTCTCATTTCATTAGCCTTCGCATTTTTCCTCCCCTACACAGAGGAAGAAAGTGTGAGAAATGAGAAGAATTCATCGATAGATAAGTGTTCGAACTCAGTGAGAGATCGATAGAGATTAGAGAGGATTTGATTGATTGATGGTCGTATATTCTCGGAGACAAATGACCCAAGTAACTAAGTAGGTAATGAATCTAATTTTTCGTTTTTTTCTCCACGAATCGATTGATATGTTTGAATGTTTCGATTCGAAGTTTAAATAGAGTAGAGATAACGATTATTAGGTTTCAGTTTTGGTTTTGATTATTGGGTTCATTAGATTTTGAAGTTAGGGTTTCGATTTTAATTTTGAATTAAATTTAGGGTTTTATTTTGAATTAAATTTAGGTTCGTTTTGACTATTATGTTCATTAGATTTGGGTTCTTTTTGGGTTCAATGATGTTTTAGTAGTAGTTCAATTATGAAACTTTCTTATAATGAAATCATACTTCCCTGATGTTGTTTTGTGTTTAATAATGAATTCAGTGACACTTAATTTGTGTTGTTATCACTTTCTAATGCTTGTTTTGTGTTTCACATTCTATTAAACCATCTTTCTAATGCTTGATTTGTGTTGTTATCACTTATAAGAATGTCTCAAAGAGCATCCAATCATAGCGATCTACCATGTAATTCCACACTGACCAGAACAACAAGAAAAAAGTCTTGAAGGTTCAACAATTGCTTCTTTTTGTGAGTAGGAGATTGGCAAGAACAACCTGATCATCCATACCTGCTATTGAAGAAAAAGAAGAAGATGAACATCCAGTTGTTGTTGCTGCAAAGAAAAGATTGCGTTCAACAAGGTCAGTGGTATGGGATGAGTTCACTAGGAATGTCAGAGCTAAGCTTATAGAAGGGAAGGAGGATGAGTATGAGGCTGTCATTGAAGGTACATGTCATCATTGTGAAAAGGTAATTGAAGCATGTAGTGAAAAAGGAACTAGCCGCTTGTCTTCTCATCTTAAAATTTGCCCCATGAAGGAAGAAAACAAGCCAGGTCAGATGAAGATTTCTACTTCATTCAAAAAAGCAGGTAACCAAGCTATTAAATTACTTAATTGGAAGTATGATCCAATGGTTAGTAGGAATTGTCTTGCTAAAATGATTGCTAAGCACGATTACCCTCTTAACATGGTTGGGCATTTCTACTTTAGGGAGTTCTGTAAGTCTTTGAACCCTAGTGCTAAAATACCATCTGGGAATACAAGTAGAGCAGATATTATGAGGTTGTATGCTGAAATGAAAGTTGAATTGCAAGCAGAATTAGATAATTTGACTTCCAAATGTAGTCTTACAACTGACATGTGGACTGCCAAACATACTAAGGATGGTTATTGTTGTGTGACATGCCATTGGATAGATGATGAGTGGAATTTACAAAAGAAAACCTTAGCTTATATTGTAGTGCCAGCACCACATACAGGCAATGCTCTTTCTGATTTCGTCAAAACTTGCACTCTGGAATGGAACTTAGATAGGAAATTTTTTGCTTTAACTGCTGATAATGCGCCTGCAAATGGTGTAATGATGAATAATTTGATTAAGTGGCTAGATGGTAAGAACTGTATGTTGCTTGAAGGAAGAATGTTTCACATGAGATGTGCAAACCACATACTACATTTGATCGTCTTGTTTGGCATGAAAGTAGCTGTTGAGTTTATAGATGCTATTAGGGAATGTGTTAAATATGTTAAGTCATCACAGTCTAGGAAGGAGAAGTTTGCAACAGCACTAGCACAATGCAGATTGACTGGAGAAGTTATTTTAGATGTGGACACTAGGTGGAACTCCACTTTTATGATGCTTAAGAATGCAATTAAATTGCAACAAGGTTTTGAAATACTAGCTGAGACTGATTTTGAGTTCAATCTTTTACCATCTCAAGAGGAGTGGGAACAAGGAATAGAAATTTGCAGGTGTTTAGAGGTTTTCAATGATGTATCACTTAAGTTTGCAGGGATTAAGTATCCAACTGCAAACTTGTATTACAATGGGGTATATGAAGTTAACAAGTGTATCAAAAGTTGGGAAGATAGTACTTTTGAATATGTCAAACAAATGGGGTTGAAGATGAGACAAAAATTCAGTGCATATTGGAAGGATTGTAATTTGGTTATGAGTATTGGAGTGGTATTAGATCCAAGGTATAAGGCAAGATGGATAAAGTACACATATAAGAAATTGTATGGAGTTGGTAGCTATGCAGTTGAGTTTGCGAAATTCAAAACAGATTTTGAAAGACTTTTCAATGCATATGAATCGAAAACAACATTGCAACTCCGATTTCTTTCGCAACTCTTGTCTCTAGCATGGATGCAAGCAGCTCAGGTACAACCAACCCAGATTATGCTGAGTTTATTATGGAAAATGAGGAATATGATGTTGAGAAGTCTGAGTTGGATAAGTACTTAGAAGAACCAATTCTTCCAACTATGTCACCCCAAGATGAGTTTCACTTCGAAATACTGAGTTGGTGGAAGCTAAATGCCCCGAAGTACCCAACTATGGCAAGGATAGCACGAGATGTATTGGCAACACCAGTGACCAGTGTGGCATCTGAATCCATGTTCAGTGATGGTGGAAGGGTTTTAACTACACACATGACTTCATTAGATCCAGAATTAGTCCAAGCATTGCTTTGCTTAAGTATTTGGTTGCTTGGACTTCTTTGATCCAGGTATATTTTCTTTTGAATATTTTCCTTAGTTCATTTGCTATTTGTTCTTTTTTGATTGCTCACTTTGTTTTGAATATCTGTGTAATGCAGATATGGATATAAATGATGAAGAATGAATAAAGATATGCAACGAGCAAGCGAGGAAGCCAAGAAGGACGATGGATCACAAAGTCGAGTTACAACTTACAGGACATTATTTTCCTTTTTTCTGTTTTAGTGTGTGTTTCAACTTAACATTTCTGTGAGACTGTGTGTGATGAATGATGTGTGAGTGTGAGACTATGTGGCAGTGTGGGTTTGTACTTTCATGTGAGACTATGTGGGTTTGAACTTAACATTTCTGTTTTTATTTCAGTTTTAATATTTTCTCCCAGATTCCGGATTTTTTCCGGAATAAAATCCGAAATCCGATAGCTAAGCCTAACGGAATCGGATTGAGAATTTTGAATTCCGCCGGAAGTTATCGGATGTCGGATTTCCGGTATAACTTAACCTTAACCTAACCGGTATACCCAAAATCCGACGGATATGTGTCCGTTGACAGCCCTAAACACAAGTATATGTAAGAGAATTGCAAGACACAACAAGCTGACAGTTTTCAAAAGAAGTATCAGTAGAAGAAGAAATAGATTCTTCACGTATTGCAGACACAAGAGATGAACGAAGTAGTTGTTGAAGCAGAGAAGAAAATACTAGAGCACATAATCCTTTTGTAAACAAATCAGCAAGTTGATATTCTGAGGCTATATGCTGAACATTGATAAAACCATCTGCAATAAGCTCCCTGACAGCATGATAATGGATTTTTATGTGCTTTGTGTTGTAATAAGAAACTGGATTAGCTGACAAATATATAGAACTGGTATTATCACAATACAAAGTAATTGGCAGCTTCAATATAGTGTGTAGTTCACTAAATAGTGATGATAACCGTTCCAGCTGAGTTGTAGAAGCAGAAAGACACTTGTACTCTGCCTCGGCCGTTGATCTGGATACTGTAGTTTGCTTCTTACTAGACCAAGAAATCAAATAAGAACCTAAAAATACAGCATAACCACTTGTTGACCTTGCATTTTCAGGACAATTACCCCAATCAGAGTATGTATAAGCAGTTAATGTGTTAACATCTCCTTTTCTCAAAGTAATACCATAACTAATTTTTTTCTTTAAGATATCTTAGTATTCTCTTCACTATCTGCATATGTAAGTCAGTGGGAGCATGCATGAACCGACTTACATAATTAACCCCAAAACAAATGTCAGGTCTTGTTAAACAGAGATATTGAAGCATACCTATAATAGTTCTATACTCTGAAACATCTGTCAAAATAATACCATCATTAACTGAAATTCTTAGTCCTTTAGCTACAGGAGTACTACATGGATTATAGTCTGTCATTTTAGCTTTAGATAATATCTCAACTGTGTACTACTATGTTAACTTTATAGCATCTGATGTTCTTACAGCTTCTAATCATAAGAAGTATTGCAAATCACCTAACTGCTTCTGTTGATGGTGGATTTCTATTTAAAGGCTAAAATTGTAAAAAGCCAATTTTTGTAAGCTGACGTCCTGCAAAGGATAAAGCCTTCAGGTGATGAATACTTCTCACCATAATAATTCACTGGAGCATGTGCAACCATCCCTGAGAATTATAACCTACCCAGAGCGGAGCATGTAGCAACCATCCCGATTTTATGTAGGTTTACAGCATTACCAATAATGCTTTAATTAAAGCCTTGTGTTCGACATGCAAACACCCGTAGGCTACTTGACGGCGGGTTATATTAGCCCCGTTGAGCGCAGGCAAGACTACCCGTTCTAGTCCCACCTGCTAAAAAACAAACAGCGGCATATTACATGTGTCGCAAAAACAATCTCAACCGTCCATCTTCGCAGGCATATATGGAGGGTATAGATATAAATTCAGGGGGTCCAGAGCATGACGGCATGATCACCGCAGACCCACCTGCACACATAACCCGTCGGACAAGACCAACTATAGTTGGTTGTCCCAAACCGTTCTGCCAAAGAAGGCATGTCATGCAGCCAAGGGTTCCTTTTAATCGTGAGCGTCCAACTTCGCAGGCATAGTTGGACGGCTTAGATTATACCCTAAAACAAGTAGTGAAGTGATGGTACACCATTGACGGACCCACTTTCTACCTACATGACCGACTCCCTCATAGGCAAGCCGTGGATCAAGAATCGATTTCCCAAACAAGGCTAGGAACGCCTTCTGCAGGTTGAGAAGATCCAAAACGATCACGACCATCCAACTTCGCAGGCATAGTTGGATGGCTTGGATCGCGCCCAGAGCCATGGAGCAAGCATATACATGCTCACCATCGGCCATAGTCTCTGCATGCACAGCCGGCCTTCCCAAAAGAGGCGCACGCCACCCAAAACCGATCGCCCAAAGTGGCCGGTCCGAAACCCTAACTAGGGTTTGCGGCGTAGAAATATCTAGAGCGTCCATCTTCGCAGGCTTGGATGGAGGGCAAAGATGAAGACTTAAAGGGGACCGAGCATGCTAGCATGACCACCATAGGCCCGACTTCACGCCTAGCTGATCGTCCAAGACCGGCAGTGGTCATGCTCCTCGGAACGCGCGCCTAAGGGAGGCATGTCACGGCCCCTCCATCAGTTCTAATCTCGACCATCCATCATTGCAGGCTAGAACGGGCGACCCAGATCGCTCTGATGGACGTCCTGCAGGCATGGACGTGTAGAATGGCGTCCCGCCTACCTACTAGACCAATCGGCCACTCCATGCACGCCTTCCAAGGCATAAAACCGTTAGGGTGAAAGAGGAAGCTCACAAGCCTTCCAAACCCTAATCCAACGGTTATTCCTCCTTCAATCTCGTCCGTCCAAGATCGCATGCTTGGATGAATAGCCTAGGAAGGGAGTTAGGTGGAAAACAAGGTATCACCGTGATTACCATCCTCCACACTTCCCCATGGCATAACCGGCCAAGGTGGGTCCCACTTATGTGACCTCCGAACAACGCCTGAACATAGCTAGTTGAGTCACTTCAACTTGCAATCCTTTCATCAAGGTTGTGTAGGCTTCAAATATGTTAATCATATTTAATGCACCGCATGCATACACTATGTGCCTACAAACAACACGATACTTCACAAGTATCAATTTCCTTCCTGGTTTTTGCTTTCGGGTTATTTTATCCTTCCGAACGAGCTTAAAACCTAAATATTCCCGCGTTGGGAGATAGGAAATTCTTTTCCGTATGGAATGGAGGGGCGGACCATCAAAATCCGAGTCCGTACTAGAATTCTACAACGATTCTAGTAAGAGGCGCTAATTAGGGTTTCTAGTGCAATGATCAACGGTTTCCACTCCTCTCAAGATGAAAAATCTCGACCGTCGAAGGTCACCAAGCTAGCAATCTTCCCGAGCCTGACTTGCCAAGCCACAACAACATGCTACATGTTTTCTAAAACACTCGAGACGATTAATCACGTCACAACTGGGGGATGCTTACTGGGTATTGGTCTGGCGGTTTACAACGTGCAGCGTGCAACGCGCCATCACAAGAACGTGTTAGGAAGACATGGGAGGTTAAGTGAAGATGGGAGAAGTGGGCAGTTCTGATCGTGTGACACTCACACACAACTCCACTCTTCCCTCACTCCACTTCCACCACTTCCCACGAGAGATGTGAAGAAGGCTTAATGACTTGTATAAATAGGTTCTCCTCCCTATTTCCAAGACACAAGTCCAGACAACAGAGAAAAACCAAGTGTTAATACCATCGTATTCAACACCCAGAGCTTGCCTGCAACATTTTCTCGCTTGCTCAACCTTCTTTTAACAAGTCATAGCCTTCACCTTCATACTCTCAACACTTTCTTCGCTTCCCTCCCTAAGATCAACCTCACATCCTTCACCTATGACCAAAACAAATCTGGAACGGCCGTGTTTTCGGTTTAGGCCAGAATTGTACAGATTACCTCTCGAATCAAAAGTGCTCATCGTGCAGCACATTTGTTGAAGGTTAAAACTCACTTCTCATCCACACATACCCAAAATTACCAAAAACCGGCAAAAGTAGTTTTCTCCCACAAACAGCTTCATTGCAAAAGAAGAACCTAGAAATTGAACCAATTTATCATGTAGAGTATTTGAAGAACCAGTTAAAATGATATCATCAACATATATTAATAACACCATCATGTCTGAGCCAACAAAATAAACAAACATAGAGAAATCTGACACATTTATCACAAATCTAAAAGAAATCAAAGCAGAACTAAACTTTTGAAACCAAGCTCTTGGTGCTTGTTTCAATCCATATAAAAAATTCTTTAGATGTCAAACTATATTGGGAAACTCTTTACTGAAAATCCAGGTGGCTGCTTCATGTAAACATTTTCAGTTAAATCACCATGTAAAAATGCATTTGACACATCCAATTGCATTATTGGCCAACCTTTATTAACAGCAATGCATAAAACAACTATGACTGTAGTTGAATTAACTACATGACTAAAAGTTTCACCATCTTGCTGATTATAACCTTGAGCCACTAATCTTGATTTTAACTTATCAACAGTACCATATGATTTCAGTTTAACCCTGTATACCCATTTACAGCCTAGAATATTCATGTGAGGTTCTGGATCAACTAAATCCCATGCACCATTTCTTTGCAATGCATTATTTTCATCTTTCATAGAATCTTGACAATCTGGAATTTGAATAGGAATATTAAAACTTGATGGAGCAGAAGGAGTACTTAGTAAAGATGAAAAAGCATTAGGAAGAGGATGAGTAGTAGAGTGATGTAAAACATTATCAGGAAAATATGTTGGTTTTGAAATACTACTTTTTGATCTTATGACTATAACAGAAGAAGGAACATGCTCAGAACATGAAGAAGAAGTTTCAGATATATTATTGAAGAAGAATTAAGAGCAGGAGAAAAGTAAAATTCACTTTCTGCAAAAACCACATGTCTTGAAGTATAAGTTTTCTTAGTAACATGATTATAACACTTATACCCTTTATGTAAAGTAGCATATCCTATAAAGATGCATCTCACAGATTTGGGAGATAGTTTGTCAGGTCTAGAATGTCCCAAGAAAGGATAGCAAATACATCCAAAAACCCTTAAAAATGAATAATCTGGACATTCATTGTACAATACTTGATAAGGATATTGATCATTAAGAGTTGGAGTAGGAGTTTTATTTATTAAATAAATAGCTGCTAAAAAAGCATCATACCAGAACTCTTTAGGACAAGAAGCAGTAAATAACAAAGTATTACCCATTTCAGTAATGTGTCTACGCTTTCTCTCAGCAAGACCATTTTTCTCTGAAGTTTTAGGACAAGAAATTCTTATCTGAATTCCAAATGTTTCAAGAAAAGTTTTAAAAACTCCTTTAACTAACTCACTTGCACCATCAGTTTGAAAAGCTACTATTTTTGTTTTTAAAAGATTCTCAGTTAGGTTTTTGAAATGTTGAAAGCATAGTAAAGACTCAGTTTTAAGCTGCATTGGATAAATCCAATGAAATGTACTAAAATCATTAACAAAAAGAATATAATATCTATATCGTGCCAATGAGGTGACAGGATCAGGACCCCAATCATTACAATGACTAAAGCAAGTGGAGAAGAAGCATGAGATAAAGATAATTGAAAAGGCAATCTTTTTCTTTTTGCAAGTTGACAAGTATGACATAAAGAAGAAGAATTATAATTTTTAAGAATAATATTTTTATGGGTGTTAAGATTTTGAATAATTTTTAAATATGGATGACCAAGCCTACTATGCCAAGTATCTAAAGAAGCTACAAGAGATGAAAAAGCAAATTGCTTCATAGTAGAGATAATGGGATATAAGTTGTTTATCATTTTTCCTTGAACTAACAAAACATGATCTTTCAAATTTCTTATCTCATAACCATATGGATCAAAAGTAATATAGCAATCATTATCTCTGGTAAACTTAGCTACTGATAACAAATTGTTTCTCATATCAGGAACATGTAATACATTGTCTAGCCTAAAACTAGTCTTTGAAGTATTAAGAACTGTACTACCAGTAAGAGAAATACATAGTTTCTTACCATTGTCAGTCATAACATGCTCCTTTCCATTGTAGCCAGAAGTATTTTGAAGCAAAGTCTGATCTCCATTCATATGAGTTGAAGCACCACTATCAGTAATCCACACAGTATTAGAAGTAGATGGTTCATTATTAACTTCAACAGTATTAACATGAAGGCCTGTAAAAGCTTGCTGAGTGGAAGTTGAATTATGAACAACTCCAATTGAACCACTTGCACCAGAATCATAATGTTATAATGTGCTTGAGTAAAAGTTTTTTAAGCTCCAGTTGGTGGTGGATGATATCTAAAAAAGCATCTGGTATCCAAATGACATTTCTTCTTGCGTATCTAACAGAACATTTTTGAGTAGTCAATGTAAGTTCTTCCATTAGTAGTTGAACATGAACCAGTAGAACCATGTGAGCTATAACCATGTTGATATTGATTGTTCTTTTAATTTCTACTATTTCCATTGCCACTTCTTCTGTTATAACCATTTGAATTATTTCTTGCATACATAGTCGTAGCATTCTGTTCATCATAGACATTAGTATGTTGATGTTGCCTTTCACTCAAAATTTGTTCATGGGACAAGAGTTTTGCTTTTAATTCACCAAAAATATATGGGGTTTCTCTATTCTGTGAAGATATGACAAATACATCATACTCATGACCCAAACCATTCATGACAAACATCATCAAGTCTGCATCATCGAGTTTTTCTCCAATTGCAGCTAAAGAATCAGTAATTGACTTGATCTTTTGAAGATATACCACAATCGACTGATTACCCTTTCTAATTCCATATAATTGAGTCCTTAACATATTCTTACTAGCAAGGTACTGAGTTCTAAAGCTAGTTTGCAAGAAATCCCATATCTCTTTTGAAGAACCAGGTTCAAGACCAAGAACCATAACCAGAGCTCGTCTTCCAGTAACAAGTACCGAGTTCGAGCAGAAATAAGCCGCGTAACGACCTTATCTCCAGAGATGCGGCTAAACTTTTTACATCGGCTGCCTACAGGCCTAGACGTAACCCACCCGAAGGTAAGGAATCTTTCTGGTTTCTCCAGAGATGCGGCTAAATTTTTTACACCGGCTACCAAGACGAAGAACATCACCACTAATTGTTTATGTAAATGTTGTTTTAAGATATGTAGAGACAAATCTGTCTAACTTTCTCCAATAAATCCATCCTGTATTGATAGTTTCAACCCCATTGACCATTAACTTCTGTGGTGGTTCAACTAACTCACCATTAACATATCCAAAAATATCAGTGGAGATCAAAACTCCTTCAAATTGGTCATGCCATAACAAATAATTGGATCCATCTAATTTCATTGACACAAACTTAGTGATGTTGTTAAAGGAAAGAGAACAATAATTACCAGTTTCTATGGAAGTCGACATAATTCCTTGATGTGAAGTAATCTTGATGCAGATTTTGAATTACTGAGTTGTTGTTGTTGTTCTTTCTATTGTTGTTGATTTGGGTGTTACGAATTTTTCCAGATCTTGTAGAGACCAAAAAATTTGATTGAAAACTGTAGAAGTAAGTTGGGAAAAACTTTTTGAATGATTATTACCCAGAAAGCTAAAAATTGTTGAGCTTGATTTTGATGAGGATCAGTTACTAGTCTGATACCATGAGAATTTGTGTACTTCTCATGATATTGAAGAATGATTTTCATAGAAGAAAACATATGAAGAGAGAACAATTATTACAGTATTGAATGTGTAGGAAAAATACAAGACAAGAGAGTTTCAGACATATTTAATATGTCTAAGACAAAGGAAAATTGACATATATAGTCAAAGTCAATTGACTTGGCTTTGACAATACTAAATATTCCTAATAGGGTTTCCATTGTTGAAACCCTACAATTGTAAGTTTAAGAACTCAGTTTTCTCCCACATCCCAATCAATAATAACCTATTCTTTCTAGTATAATAAACACCACACGGCATAAAGTACAAAAACTCCATCCAAAAAATCACAAACATAAGTAAAGATTCAAATAGTTGAACTATTTATTTTGTTTCTAGATAAAATGAACTTTCGACAGTGAGCTTTTCTCATGCCACCAGTGTGTCACATGAAGATCAACTTTTTTGATTGGTCTCAAATACTCAATGCATGAGACCAATGTAGCTAATCTCGTGTCTCGGGATGTCTCGGCCAGGTACGAAACACCGAGACACCGATATTCTAACGAAATATCGGCCAAGTTTCCGGAGTGTTTAGATTCTCTTAGATATACTGGGGGCTTATCTCCCCCTTTTAATGAGAGCAAGGGAAACAAAATTCTTAGCTATTTTTGGTATCCTGCACGTATTTTACGCCTCTCTCATGTATTTTTCGTGTACCCACGTATGTCTGATTTCTGACGTGCGATTTCAAGTTCTTAAAACTCAGTCGTTTGATCGATATGGATCTCTCTGTAAATAAGCAAGAACTATGAGGATTAAAAATAAAATACTACTCGTTTTATTTTAAGAACTCAGTCGTTTTATATATTTTTAAAGGACCAGAAACGTAAAAAAAAAAGTTTAGACAAAAGTTTATGTCCGTCCATCTCTATACATCTAATGGTTACCAATTTTGATTAGGTGGCATCTTTTTTTCTCCAATAAAAGCTTTACAGCTTACTCAAGCCGAGCCGATATGAATTATGACACGATAAATAAAAATGTTCTCTCTCTCCTCGTATGTTTTGTTCTTCCATTTATTGAAAGAAAATATGCCAGACATTGCATTTTTTTCTATTCACCATTGTGTTAAAGAGTTACAATTTATACCGAAGAGTTGCGTCGAGTCACTACATACATAGTCTAGACTGTTTGTGCAATCTCAATTCATAAACATGTCCCATTAGTCACAGACTTTCTCTCTCCTCTCTGAAAATCGGTCTTTTAGTTTTATCTAACTCAGGACTTTGTTCTTCTCGTTTTCATGGATTCATAGATCTTTGCTTAAGCTTTTATGTTCAAGATAGCTTTCTTTAGATTTTATTCCTTAATTTTGCATTCATTCATATTAGTTTTTATTGTTTTTAGCTAATTCCATCTGTATGTTTATAAAGCTCTTTTTAGAATGAGTAACTAATCCATATACTTTGATTCTCCACAATGTGTTCACAGTTCGAATTGGATATAATGGATTTTGCCTATTTTTGTGTTATGATTATAGCTTTTGCTGAGTATCTTTTTAAGCTTTTGCTTGCAGGAAGTTTTTGTGATGTTATCCATGGATTCAAAGTTGTTTGTAGATTGAATACTCAGTTCTGTTCCGAGTTTTGCAACCGATTCAAGTAGTTATCCCGCCTTCAGCCAAGCCTCCATAAATTCAAATTTCGAAAAATTAGACATTTAAGGAAATATTGTTATTTTTGGTTATTTACTGGGTCAATTGCCAGCTATAGTAGTTGCCATTCTATCCAATATTTGAGCACATTCTGTTACCAAAATTATATCCAAAAATCTTTATCTCATTCAATACATAATATTCTTCAAAACCCTAATTCTCATTACCTTATAGCTAATCTTAACCTAAACCTTAATCATCAGTTCAATCCTAATAATTGCAATAGAATGGAAGGATAAAAGATGGCAGGCGTAAAGTTGGAAGGAGAAACTTCTCAAAACATTGGCGAGCTAGTTAACAAATTCAAGCAAGCCTTACTGGAGATGGGAGATACTTCATAAGTGAAAGTTTTTCAAAAGGAAAATGATAAGAGTGAAGATGAAGAATCTAATTGGGAGGCAAGTACTATTGGTAAAATTATCATTGAAGGTAGGATGAATTACGATACTGTTAAAAGATTCATTAAGTATACCTGGCCTTTTATTTCCTCTGAAGAAGTCAGAATTGTTGAATTGGAACCAAACTTGATGATATTCAAATTCAGCAACTGGGAATTTTTTAAACAAAGTGATTGAGAATATACCATGGAGTGTTAATAATCATTTATTAGTGGTTCATGATTACATTCCATATATGATTTATACTGAAAAACACTGGGGTTTTCAGCAATTCTGGATTCAACTCAAATATCTCCTACCAGTGCACATGAATGTTGTTGCAATTACAAAAATTAGTGAATTAATGGGAGAGGTTACTGGAATTGAACCTAAGGATGCCATGTTTGTTGGTATTATACCTGTCAAAGTTTGTGTTAATGTTGATATTGGTATGCCTTTGTGAAGAGGGGTCAAATGTATTACTAATACTGGTGTGACTAAGTGGCAGCAATTTTTTTATGAAAGACAACTAGGTAGCATCTGTACTGAGTGTTATGTTATTAAACATTGCAAAGGAGCTTGCAATGATGCTGCTAATTATCTAGCTAAAGCACATGAGAAGCCTTATTTTTTTGGTAACACCAACAACCTCAGAAAGAATGTTGCCAAAATCAAAACTGGCAATGCTCCTGCTTCTGTGAACAAACAAACTAAGTTTGTCAAGACTGCTGCTTTTATTCTACCTAAAGTTGGGGAGGTTGTTAATATTGATAGGGTGTAGAATAAACCTAATTTACTATCTAGTAGTTTATGCTTTCTTTGCTATTTTTCTTGTAAATTATGTATTTTACGTGTGTTTTTTGAGTTATTAGGTACTCTGGAGTCGCACGGAGGAAAAGAAGAAGAAAACACCGAAATTGAGCAAAAAGGGCATAATCGTCATTTCATAGGGCGAGCACTATCTGGAGCCCAGTCAATGTTAAGGGTCATCTCTGTTTTGGAGGATTATTAAAGACAGACTAGTTGTGGTTAAGGGGATGCCATATGGATAGCCCTTATCAGAAGTGACTCCCTATTATGGGCACCCAGTCTGGGGTGGATCTTATCTATGGGGTGTACCAAATAACCCACCTCATAACCCTAAATCAAGGCTGTCATCTCTCTTTCAATCATTGCTAAAAAAATCAGAGAAACCAAATAAGGAGTGACTGTTGCTTTTGTTCGAGACACAGAGACGGAAGCTGTTGTTGAAGAATATTGGGGATCTGTTGATATGGATATGGGTTTGTGGAGAATCAAAGATTGAATCTGTGAATGGTGGAGATTTGAATCTGAGAAGAGACAATTTCTGTTGCTACAATCAATTCAGTAAGGATTTGGTGCTTTAATGGAAGATTAGAGATGGGTTTGAGCCCAATCTGAAAATTATCTGAGATGGCGACGAGGGTTTGCTGTGGATTTGAATTAAAGGAAGAATTGAAGGTGTAAGAAGAGAAGGGTTTGTTGCCCAGATCGAGATGGAGTTGATGCTCAATTTACAGAGATTATCTGCTTTTGGATACCTCAGAGATGAAGAAGATGGGTTTTGTGGCTCGAGAATTATTATTTTGGTCTCGATTGAATTGTTGTCAATGAAATAGGATTCATGTGTTGCTGCTGCCATTGAAATCTGTTTGAAGAGAATTCAAAGATGGGTTCGTGGTGGTGTTGTAATTACAGGAAATAACAATTGATTAGTTGTTGAGTGTTGAATCAAATTTGGGTTTCGAAATTGGGTGTTTCTGAATTGCAAACAGGTTTGATTACTGTTGTTGCTGGTGAAGGTAAAGGGTGCAGTTTAAGTTGAAATTGAAGATGTTGCAATGCAAGGAATGAATGTGCTTGAATTGTTAGATGTATGTGTAGGGTTGTTACAGGAGAAGACCAAAGAATTGAGTCCTGAAATTTGGCCAGGAATTCCTGTAATTAAACAGAACTCGGGCGGATTTCTATTCCGGCGAGTTAGCTCAGCGATCCCGATGACCGATTCGATCTAGCTCAGCGAGTAAGCCAATCCAGCTGACTAAGACAACTGACTCAAAGCTGACTTGACTTTATCCGTTGACTTTGACTAATGGTCTGACCAGACTGACCGTTAACTTTAATTGTTGACTGAACGGAATATACCATTGCCGGAGGAGAATCTCAGGTTGCCGGCGACGACGAATTCCGGCCTATTTCTGGCCAAAAACCCAGTTTTTCGGCAAGCAAAAGTTGCAGAATTTTGTGTGGATTTCTCTCATGGGATGTGAAGAGTTGGACTTGGAATTGAATGAAGAATTTGGCTTGAATTTGGAAAGAGGAGATGGAAGATTTGAGAAAGACTTGGATTTGGAAGTTGAGCTACAAAAGGAAAGGGATTCTATTCCTTGGAAGATATGGAGAACATTGAAGCCTATAAATAGAGAAGTTCTCTACTTTTCTATAGACACTTCCACACTTCCATACACATTGATACACTTACACACACTTTTGTGCACATCTTTGCACACTTCTACACACACAATTCTTTTCTTTATTCTTTGTGTGAACTCTTTAATATGAGTAACTAATTTGATTAAGGATGATTTCTTAGTTCTTAACATATGATTTGAGTTTTTGTTTCAATTCTATATTGATGTTCTTCACATGATTATCGTTTGTTTTTACTAATATTAATGTTTATGATTGATTGATAGGTTGTTTAGAGTGCGCGCTAAATTGATTTGTTAATTCAATCTAAAGCTAGTGAAAGTTAGGGGATAAGTAATCGTTTCTTGACTCTTTACATAAGTAGAAAACACAAGACCTTGCGGAGGGATTCCGTGGAGCAATTGTGTGTGAAAACAACGTTAGAAAGTGGAACTTGATCTAAGAGTCTAACTACTAATATCAACCTAATAAATTCATAAATCTTAATGCGTTTAACTAAATTACATCTTGAGTGATCTACTACTAGGTGGTTTGGTGAATAGAATCCGGTAGTCGAGAACTTCCGTATCCGGTGATATAAGGGATTTTGGGGTTAGCATTGATCTAGATGCTATACCTACGGTTGGTGATAATTTGTGACTAATAAAAAGTGGAAAAGAACATAACTTTAATCATTGTTTTGCAGCGAAGAAGGATTCCTTGATCTAATCTCTCTTATTGATTTCCTTTATATTTTTAATTGCTTTATTTACTTTTTGTGACAATTCAACCCCCCTTTGTGTGACAATTTTACAACTAGAATCTCGTGCTCCTCGTGGGATCGATCTTGACTACCCTATATTACTTGTTAATTAGGTAGTAAAATATTAATTAATTTGTTGTGGTTACGACACGCATACAAATATGGACTTTCTTTTAAAGAAAGATACTAATGTTGAAACTGAAGATGTCAGACTAGGAAAAAGACATAGAAGTTATGAAAACATTCACAGTGATTCTAACACTGAGTCTTCTTCTCAACATAGCAACATGGATAACATTGCAAGCTTCCAGAATACTCAAAGGGTCATCACAGCAGGAACTCAGACTGGAAACACAGAATTGGAGAATCAGGTATCAATTATTACTCGGATCATTCTTAATTACAACTATTACTTGTGGAAAATTAAATTTATTGATTTTGTTGAATTCAATTATTTCTTTAGTACTTTACATTTTTTTCTTTATACTCTTATCTTGCATTTTCCTTTGGTTTTTCTTGTTTTTTACACTTTCATAGGTATTATTATTACTCTTTTCTTGTTGTTTCTCTTCAGTCAAGTTTGGTTGCATTATAGATTAAATACCATCACTACACAACTTTGTTTCATATTTTTACTGACCACACTTAGACAAAATTTTACAATGAAAGTTCTTTCCTGGAATGTTCAAGGTTTTAATAATGTAAACACTAAAGACCATTTAAGAGATCTCATTAGGACTCAAAATCCAAATATGATATTTTTAACTCGAAGAGTCTAAGATTAAACCTCTTTTAACTTCTTACAACTACCCAAAGATCAAAATTATGGAACCTGTAGGCCTTTCAGGTGGCTTAGATCTCTTGTGGAAGAATGGTTTTAGTTGTGAAATTTTAAGTTGTAAAGATAATATGATACATGCGGTTATACAAGATGATCCTAGTCTTCCTGAATGGCTACTTTCTTGTGTATATGGTTACTGCAATATTGAGAAGAAAAAAAAGCAATGGAAGTTTATTGAGGAAGTTGGTAATAATATCAGTCAGCCTTGGATTATTTTGGGTGACTTGAATATTCACCTTCTTAATTCTAATACTTCATCTTTATTAATGGTTGGGTTAATTCAATACTTCAATCAGTGGGTTTGGAAGACATTGGTTTTATTGGAAGAGAACATACTTGGACCAGCAACAACTTAGGTACTGGGAAAAGAAGATCCAGAATTGATATGGATCTTGGGAATGCAGAGTGGAATACTAGTTTTCCATATTCCAAGCTAATTCATATTGTGCAAGCTAGAAGTGATCACTGCTCCATATTGTTTGTTTCTAATTACAATCTTCTTAAGTTGTGGATACCATTCAAATTCTTCCTTACATGGCTACATGATAAATCTTGTGTTGTTGAAATTGCTAAAGCATGGGAAAAAGAGGTAAATAGATCTTCAGGTTTCAAACTGGTAAAGAAACCGCAACATACTAGATTTGTTTTATCCAAGTGGAACAAGAATCATTTTGGTGACATTCACCAAAAAGTGGAGTTACTTCAATTTCAATTAAATGAAATTCAGCAATTACCCCACTTTGCAGTTAATACTTCTAAGGCTTATGAAGTGAATGGAGAGATCAAGAAATGGCATCAGATACAACATGATTTTTATAAGCAAAAATCCAGAGATAACTTCTTAAAAGATATGGATAATAACACCAAGTATTTTCACACTTTTAACAAAAAGGAAAAGAGCTAGAAACAACATCAACTCCTTAAAAGATTCTAATGGCACATGGCTTCATCCCAGAGAAGATTTATCCAGTCTCTTAACTAATCATTTTAAAGAGATAAGTACTACTTCATCTCCTGTCATTCAAGATCAGTATTTCAACCATCTGCATTTTCTAGTTTCAGATGAATAAAACAGATTACTATTAATTCCTCCAACAGATGATGAAATTCTCAGTTCTCTAAAAAGCACGGAAAACTGGTCAGCCCCTAGACCAGAAGGTTTTCAAGCAGGTTTCTTTAAAACTCAGTGGAATACAGTTGGTTCATAGGTATGTGATATGGTTAGGAAATTTTTCTCTTCAGGGTTTCTTCTACAGTCTATGAACAAGATATATATATCTTTGATACCCAAAACAAAAAAAACCAATATCTCCTTCTGAGTTTAGACCCATTGGATTATGAAATACTTCTTATAAGATAGTTTCCAAAATCATGGTTAGCAGAATGAAGCCTCTGATATCTAAAATTGTGTCACCCTACCAAGTTTCTTATGTCTCTGAGAGACTCATTAATGATAATACTATCATTGCACATGAGTTAATTCATTCTATAAGGAAAAAAGAATGAGAAAGTGGTTGGTTGGCTCTCAAAGTGGATATGAGTAAAGCCTTTGACAAACTTGAATGGAGCTTCATACTCAAAATTCTTGAAAGTTTTGGTTTTCATGTAGAATGGATTCAGTTAGTTGAACAATGTATTAGTACTACAACCCTATCTATACTTATTAATGGTTCGCCATGTGATTCTTTCAAACCAACAAGAGGGATAAGGAAAGGAGATCCTTTATATCCTTATCTCTTCATTCTAGCAATGGAATGGTTTTCAAGATCCCTTACTGCTGCTCATCAATCAAAAGAAATCAAAGGTATTAAGGCTGCAAGAAGAGCTCCTTATATTAATCATCTCCTCTTTGCAGATGATAGTCTTATATTTACCTAAGCTAATTTAAACAGTGTGACTAATCTCAAGCAATTATTGCAAATTTTCAATTCACAATCTGGTCAAGTCATTAATTTTGACAAATCCTCCATTTTGTTTAGCAACAATATGGATCCAGATGTTTGCAATATTCTCAAAAACATCCTTGGGGTTAACTATATGGACAAGAAAGAGAAATATTTGGGTTTACCACTTCTAATTGGCAGATCAAAAGTCAGTTCCTTTGATGAAGTTAACAATGCTTTTGAAAGAAGATTATCTATTTGGAATGGCATTAATCTGGGTCAGGATGGAAGATCAACCATGGTTAAGGCTGTTTTAAATTCAGTTCCCTTACATCAAATGAGTACATTTAAGATACCAATGGAGTTTATTAAAAAGCTAGATTCTCATCAAATTTAATTATGGTGGTGACATAAAGGTAAAAAAGGTACTAAGTTTATTTCATGGCAAAATCTTTGTATTCCTAAAGATCTAGGGGGTCTGGCATTTAGAGATCTTGAGATGTTAAATCATGCTCTATTAACTAAATTGGCATGGAGAATTTGTACTCAAGAAGACCAGCTTGTATCACAAGTTCTAAAGGCCAAATACTTTAAGAGTGAAGACTTTCTTCATATAAATACAAAGAAACACAATACTTCCTGGATATGGAGGGGAATTGAAATTGGTCAGCAAGTGCTTCAAGGTAATTATTGTATGGAAGTTAATAATGGTAAAAGAACAAGAATCTGGTTAGATTTTTGGATTATAGGCTTGGATTAACCCACACCTAATGATCCTTCTCATCTTTCTTATAATATGGTGAGTGAGTTAATTTTTCCAGACTCTGTTGTTTGGAATATTCCTCTTCTCAATGCTTTATTTCCTGCTGCAATTGTGGATAGAATCAAGTTGATGGCTATATCTCCAGGTGAAGAAGATGTTGTCAGATGGAAATCCACTAAGGATGGAAATTCACAGTTAAAAGTGCTTACAACAAACTTGTTGAAGACATGATTAATAAACAGGCTGCTCTAAATACTATGCCAAAGAAAGTTTGGAAGGATTTATGGAATATGAAACTGCCTCATAGAATTAAACTGTTTATTTGGAAGTGCTTGAAAGGGATAGTGCCAACTAAACTCAGACTTGCTCAATACAATAGAGAAATTGATCTTGATTGCTGCATTTTTCACAATGAAGAAGAATCTCTTTTTCACATGCTCATCACTTGTTCTCATGCAAGAGTAGTGTGGAGAATTATGAACATTAATATTGATCTGATCAATGTTAATTGGATTATTTCTTGGTTTAGTAACATGGGCAATACTGGAGATGAAGAGATATATAAATGGAGGAGTACTCTCATGGTCGGTTGCTGGGTTATATGGAAGGAGCGTTGTGAAGCTGTTTTTCAAGACAAAAGTTTAAATCCTACATCTACAGACTCTAGAATTCAGCATCACTTGCATAACTTTTATCTATCCATTAACCCTTCTTATGTTGAAACTAATACTTCTACTGTGTTGCAGGAACATAAATATAAGTTTACCTTATTTGTAGATGCAAGTTTTAATCAAATTACTAATGAACTTGGCACTGCAATGGTGCTTTTTTCAGACTCAGGTGAATGCGAAGGAATTAGAGGCTCCTATGCAGTTTGAGTAATGGATGCTGAAGCAGGGTAAGGAATGGCTATACTAGAATCTATGAGATGGATGGAAAGTATGTAGTTGGATAACTTCCATTTGAAATCTGATTCCGAAGTTTTAGTTAACTCAATCACCGCTGATCATGAACACATCGGATGGGAGAATAATAAAACTCTTAAGGAGATTAAAAAAATTCTTTCTATTTTTAATTTTTGTAAGTTATCACATGTCAAGAGGGACGGTAATAGTTTGGAAGACATCATCTCTAAGAAAATCAGAGTTGATAAACTCCACATTGAGGAGTATAAGGACTATTCTCCTTGGCTTCAAACTATAATGTCCAGGCACAATGTGCCTCCAGTTCATTAAGTTTAATAAAATTTCTTTGGTATCAAAAAAAAAAAATATCGAAAGAAAATTTGTTCATCATCCCTGTTCTTGATTATTATGATCCTTCTTCCTCGTATGAATTGGCGGATAATTGTACGACACACGAAGGAATCATATTTTTGATCTCTGTAAGTGAAATCAAATTTTTAAATTAGGGTTTGATGATTTTGATTCTGAAAGTGTATATAGCATTTTATTGATTTTGATTAAATATGGGTTTCTTAAATTTGAATATATATAAGTTCGAATGTAATTATCGAATTAGAAAATGACTCTAGACTAAACCAGTTAGTAGTTTACTACCGGTATACGGGACAACATTGAAGTTTTCATTTTTGGGGCATATTGATATCTTAGTGGCTCACATTAATTTCAAAATTGATTGGGGTTTAGATCTTGGTTGTCTGTGCATTGATTTAGATTTTTGTTTATGGATCTGATATGATTTAAGCTCTCTATCGAGATCTTATATTGAGCATAAGTGATTCTATTTGCTAGATTGGTGAAAATAAAGTTGGACATTGTTTATCATTTAGTAGTGAGCCTGAGAGATCTGTCAAGTTCGTTTACACTTATGCCAGCAAATCTGTAAATTTTTACTAATTGTTGTTTGATGAATTGAACGCGATATTTTTCTCATTCTTTAAAGCTTATGATTCTACTTTATGATTCAACATAAAATTTGATATGGCTATCCATTTGAGTGTTTTTGATAATGAATCGTGCCTTTGATTGTTAGCAGTACAATAACCTTGGTAAAAAATTTTGAACTCTTTTCGGTCTTTGTATTGTTGATTAATGTCTAAGGAAGTCCGATAATTTTGATTATGCAAATTTTTGTTCTTTTTCTATCTGTATTAGAGCTTTCAATTTTCAACCCGGCTTGCGGGTTGGACCTAGCTTGGCTTGTTTCAACCCGGCTCGGCTTGTCCCGTTGGCTAAACAAGCCGGGATAGGGTTCACACATCTAGCCCTAGTAGAAAACAAGCCAAGCTAGGGTCAACCCGCGGGTTACCCATCAACCCGTGAGTATATGCTCATATAGTCATATGTCTGATTTTATGGTTGATGTGAGACACAAAAAAAAATTCCCGTGATATCATTTTATATTTTTTCAATAATCTGAAATTTATATCTTATTTACTCTAGAATGACAACCAATAACTTGAAATTTACATTCAATAGAACCAAAGCAGCCTACACCTAAGAAATAAAAAACACATTTTACGTTTATTATATACATATTAACAAATAACAATTAGTGATTAAATCCTTCGTATTATTTTAGATCATCAATCCCTTCACATTCCATATCAATAAAATAGAGATATCAAATCCAAAATAAATTGATTCATTAGCACCAAAAAAATGAAATTATTTTTAAATAGAAATACTTGAATTTTGTGTGGCTTAGTAAAACAAGCCAACCCGTCTAGGGCTAGGGTTGATATTTTGGGCTTGTAGATGAATAGTACTAGGGTTAGGGTTGACCCTATCTTGGCCCGTTGACAGCTCTTTCTGTATGCATAAAAATGTATTGTTATTGTCATTTCTTTGACCTTCAATTTTTTTCAAGATTTTGTTTGCTTGAGTATTTTAAAGCCAACAACCAACCTATAAGTGTAATGCTATAGAATCATGATGGTGTGAATGTGGATGAATAAAAATAATGTTGCAGTAAGAATGAAACTTTCTAAAAGCATGCTTTTGGAATTTTGCAGTCTCTTAGTTACAAGAGAACTTTTCGTGATTTTCTTTCTCCGTTATTTCTTCGGTAACATGGAATTGTCTAACCGGATTAGTATATTTAAAACTCAACGTGTAACGCACGTGCACTCTACTTGTCTTTAATAATACACCTATGTACTCACGTGTCCAAACTCAAAACCGATGCCCCATTTTCTTCTTTTCTTTTACCTCTTCGTTTCTTCGTTATTTTCTTCTCATCCATCACAGAAACTATTACATGCCGCACTCTCTCCTTCACCATAACGAAAAAGAAGAATATTATAAGTCCGTAATCAGTATTTTGGTGGTGAACTAAAATGTAAAGTCCAACTTAATCGATTTGAATTTTTATTTTGTGTTTAAAGAAAACCCAAATTTATAGCTAGTTTCATTTTGAAAAGGTAATATTTGGCGTTGTTTTTGGACAACCTTTGTTAAATTAGTATTTGGTACTAGATAACTGCTACAGCAGTTGGGGGCGGACGCTAGTGCTTATTGGGTTTAAGAATAAATTTAAAAGATTGTTTGTGATTTGCAATGAAAAACCCGGTGATTTTTATATACTAGCTAGATTATTGTCCCAGCAATGGGGGGCGACGAAGAAGAACAAACCTGCGCACACCATTATTGTAACTATAGAAAATTCATAGTTATACCCACTTACTAATTTATGAACACAAAGATGAACACTTAACGAAATAAGATACAAATCTTTTATTCCACTCGATTTATTTGGATATTGAGTTACCAGCCACTCAAACATTCATGAGAGCCCAAATCTCTCTTTACAAAAACTCTCTTCCTTACCCAAAAAATTCCAACCCACCTTACGGCACGCTAAGTCTTCCTTTTATAGGAGGAAAATACATAATGGATTACAATTCAATATATCTCGCGTATGTACTTTTTACTTCGCAAAGACAAGCTTTTTGCTTCCCTTTTGCCTTAAAATTCAGTCGTTGTCGGGGACAGATGTCATATTTCTTGCGTAACAAGCCACACTTCGTACAATTTACTTCGTATACTCTCCCATTTATTGCACTACAATCCACACTTTATGCAATTTACTTTGTATACTCTCCCAGTCATTGCTATCTCGTCAGTTGATACCTCGTGAATATCAATCTTTCTTCGCAAATCTAATACTTTTTTTAGGCGTCATGTCAGCTGATTTGACCCTTCACTGACATCTTCCTGGGAACTGGTGAATAATATCGAGTACGAAGATTTATTTCGTATATTCTATTCAATCTTCTTCGGACACGTGGCGAGTAGGTTTTCTGCACCTACATTTTGCCTTTTCTCATTCCATTCGCGGGAACCAAGAAAGGAAAGAGAATCCTGCATTAAATTCGTAACCCCCACGTACCCGAATTTCTATCTATCTTGTCTCCCACGATTCCTATTAACCGTTATTAGTCGGTTCCTCTTCTCGTGCAACCGCTTCTCCCAGTCGTGCCTTGGTCCACTATAAATAGTTCTCTTCCTCGTCTTTCTTTCTTCTTTACGATCTTCAACTCCTTCTTTCCTGGCACCGTCTCTCTGTAAATTTTGCTTCCCTTCTTTCTTCTTTGATTCTTCTTTGATCTCTTAGTATTATCATCTTATTTCCTCCCAATAATGGCACCAAAAAAGTTTCCTCCTCCCACTACATCAAAGTACCTTGAATATTTTCAGGCGAACCTTGAGAAGAAGGGTTTAACTCTATCCCCGCCGGTGGACTCTTCAGTTACGCCTCCGGTATCTGCGACCAGGAAGATGGAGTTGAACTGTCGTTGGATTCAAGAAGAGACATGGTCATCTACTAGTATTATCACCACGCTAGGCCAACTGAGAGCGGGTTTAATTCTCCCTCTGTATGATTCCCGGAATCCGCTTTTCTATGAAATTCTTGTTTACCTCAATAGAGGAGTCTTCCATTTAAGTGGCAACACAATTCGCATTGCCAATGAATTCGTGAGACGTTCTTTAGGTGGCTTGTCTCAGATTCCTCAAGCAGCGGAGGAATTCGTTTCTGCCGATTACAACATTTCTTCTTTCTCGGAAAATTACATTGATAAAACTCAAGGCCGCCGAAGGAAGTATCAAGAATGGGGCATCGCTCTATCTTGGAATCCCATGAAGGATCCCTCTAAGGCTCTTCTCCTTGATGTTGAGCCAGTCAGCACCTCGAAGGATGCTACTAAAGGTCTTTCCCTGCGCTTGACTAATGATGAGGATTGGATGATGTTTCCAGTAGTTATTGAGGGTCCTCTAGTCTGGGGCCTTGACGAGTCAGGAAAAGCTCGCGTAGTCCCTCTTACGAAACATGCTCATCTCGCTGCCTACGAGCCATGGAAGTTTTGCTGGTCCGAAAGACCTTCCGACGTAAGTTCGCTAGATCTCTGCTCTGTTTTATTCCTCGTTCCAACATCTAAATTTCCCCACTTTGCTGCAGCATTCGCTTCCTCCTCCTAGCTTGATTAAGGACAGATCTTCCCAAGCCAAGAAGTCTACTGCTGGATCTCCGGTATTTGATCAGGTGCTTTGTTTTCTATTTTGCTCTTAGCGCTCGCTTTACTTTCAGGGGCTAACTTTTATACTTCGCAGGAAGACGATTTTGTGGAGCCTCCAATTGTTGCTCCTCGAGCTCATAGGAAGCGGGACCTCCAGGAAGGTTCTTATGCTGTTGTTGCTGCCGCGGTTGCTACTGCTAAGGTACTCCGCTGTTATCTTTATTTTGTACCTTTTGTTCTTAGTTCTATTAACTTCCCGCTAGCACACTTCGATGTATTAACTTCACATTCACCAGGATACTCTGCTTAAATCTCCACCTGATGCCGACCCCCAGAAATGCCATAGGGGCTTGGACATGGGTTCCTTAACCCAGGTACCTAGTTCCACAAGGTCTTCAGAATTACCTGCTTCTCCTTCCCTTAAAGGCAGGGCTTCCAAGATGCCAGAAAAGGCTGCTTCTACTCATGTTCCTAAGCCCACCATGCCGACTCCGATCAGTACCGCGGGTGATCCCCCCATTAATTCACCTGCTACTCTCGCTAGCGGCGCGAGAAAGGTCTACGAAGTGGAAGATCTAGCTTATAATCCTGATTTGGATTTCTTGAGGAATGCTCTCCTTTTAACTCGTGATGCTCCATCTGTTAGATCCGCTACTACTGAATCTTTAATTTATTTTAGTTCCGACTCCTCCTTGGCTGAGGATCAGTTATTTATTTCTAATGCCTCCCTGAATCTTTCTCTCCCGCAACATGCTGCTATTATGGCCTTGGTAGGTATTACTGAATTTAACCTAGCTGCTTGCCTTAGTTCTTTTCTAATTTTGCTATTTTTCGCAGGAATTCAATCGCCACATGGTTCATATCGTAGATACAAGAGTTACTCGTGAAAATTTGGAGACTGCCAAGGCCCGAGTTCAGGAGCTTAAGAATGGTCTCGCCGATGAGAAGGAGCGCTCGGCTAAGAAGGATCAAAGGATTTAGGAGCTCAGCAGTAAGTTCAACCCCTTCCCTATCTTTTATTTTATCTCGTTCTTGTCTTTACTATTCTTTTATTTTCGTCAAGCCCGTTCTACGAAGTGTTATATGGATTATGAGGAAGCCAAGTCAACCGCTGAGGATTGCCAAGCCGAGCAAGCAAATATTTTGTCTCAAATTAACTGTTACTTATCCGAAAATGAGATTTTAAGTAAAAAATTGACAACATCATATTCCCTGTCTGAGCGTTTAGCTAACGAGTCTGCTAATAATGAAGAGTTGAACTTCCATCTCCACGAGTAAAATGAACGTTTAAGGATCGAGTTACGTCGAGTTAATAATCTTCTTACAACTTTGCGAAATCTTCATTCCACCTCCATGGCTCATAGTAAACGACTGGAGGAAGATAAGGAGAGGATAATTAAGAGGAAGGACAAATCCGAAGTTGAGCTTCGCAAACTCAAGAGTGAGCTTTCCGAGTTAGGGTCGAAAAATGAGAAGTTGAAGACTGAGAATATTGGACTAAGGGATGGGAATGATAGGTTGAATGATGAAATATCCTTCATCCTAGATCGCTTGGAGAGGTTTCAAGGCTAGAAGACAACTACCATTTCCTCAGCGAAGAAAAAGGACATTGTTCCCTCGACCGGTGGTAAACTAGTTATAAGGTATCATGCTGATGATAAACCCGTGCCCGATCGTGGTGAATATATGGATAGATCATCTCTTGAACTCCACAGCTTCCTCGAATCAGAAATATCAAGGCTTGACCACTTTAATCTCAACGTTCAGAAAACTTTGAGTTATGTTATTTCGCAGAGAGAAGGTAGTTCTAGAAGTCATTGTTATGTTTTGTATCTCGCTCGATTAGCCTTATTTCTTACTTCGCTGCCATTTTCGCATAATCTGAGGAAAATTGGAAGAATCAAGTCCTGCATCTATCTCGTCAAAGGGATAATCTTGCTAAAGAGTTGGCCAATATGAAGGAAAGTCTTGTGTTTCTGAATGAAGACTGTGATAATATGGAAAAGGACGCCAGGAAGGTTGCGAAGTTTACTCGCAAGAATGCCCAGGAAGAAAAGGTGAAATTCGTCACTGAGTCTTGCAGTTCTTATGGCCTTGCCCTTCCCCCCATGGATCTCGAAGTCTTCTCTGATGATGAGCCTCATGTTGATGTCGATGGTGAGAATGAAGATACTAAGATTGACGAAGATATTGAGGAGCCCAAGAGCGAAGTTCCCCAAGGCATGGAGGGAAACAGTGGAGCTGGTGATAGCGGCGGTGATGCTGGAATTTAAGAGTCCGGAGGTGGTTCTGTTGAGGAGAAAGCTGAGGAACCTTAATTATTTATTATGATGTCAGTTCAACTTTTTAGTCCTTCAGTTCTTTGACATTTTATCTGGTCGCTCCCAAGCTTGGGGGCATAACATTTTCTGCTTTCATTTTTCCTTAATATGTCAGCTTTTTTGTCTCCTTTATTTTCGCTGTTTCATATTTTTATCTCGTTCGATTAACTGTACTTACCATGGTTAGCATATATAATTCGCATACCTGATAAATACTGCATGTATTTCGCTATATTACCATATTAAGTCAGATTCAGTCAGACATGTCAAGTATATACTTTGCGAAGGAGATGGTCAAAGAATAATAAACGTGTTCAAGTATATACTTGCCTCTTATTCTTTGGATATTTCCGAAGTATCTCGGAAATAGAAAATATAAGTTGTTCTGTATTTCGTCAGATTCATTGATTTCTTACCTTAGTGCGAAGTAAATGCTCAAAAGAATAAAACCTCATTTAAAAGTATATACTTGCATCTTATTTTTTTGCGGATTTACGTAGCACATCTTGCGTTTTTAACTCCTCGTGGTTTTGCCTTCATTTCCTTAGTCGCTAACTCATAGGCAATCCTATCTCGCTGATGGTTTTATCTCGTCATATCGTTGTTTGTTCCTGCGTCATTAGTATCTATCATGCAATTCTATCATGCTAATTTAGATATTATAAAAGTATTTTAGATCGTAAGTACTTCTTATGCAATGTAACAAGTAATTTTTAGAATTGTGTGACTCGTGTGATCAAGGTTTGTAATGTGCTTGCCTCTTGCCTTGCTTTATATCTTGCCTTTTTGTTTTTCCTCATGTCTCATTTTATGCCTCACATCTCTCTCTTCTTATTTCGGGGTCTTATTTTGCCTCCTAGTTAAGGTCTTATTATGCCCCACCCCGTTGATCAGGGTTTTTCGACGAAGTCTCAGGCGCTCTTTACTCTTGAGATGTAAAGATCCATCAACCTCGCCTTATCTCACTCATTGAGGTCTTATTATGCAACAATATCACAGGCCTACCTACTCACGTGAGTACCAGCCCCGTAACATTGCCGTCTTTTTTGGTCACTCAGCTCCCTAAAAGGGGGTGCCGTCCCTTACCCTCTGAGTACCCCCTTGCTTTCGGGCTTAGGTATCAGTTATTTTGTGACTTCGTGCCCCTTCGCCGATATGGATCTTGGTTACGAATTCACACCCTAGGTGAGGTGATTTTGGGACCGAGTGGAAGAATCACACCAGGCCATCTTCTTCTCCACTGGCTCGTTCTTACACCCCTTACTGAGTGGTTACCCAAATCGGGGGCCCCGGCGGATGGGTCTTACTTTTGCCCCTAGATCATGTTACTAAGATTATCTCGTGACGCGTGTTAGGTCTTACTTTTGCCTCTTGCACTTTGTGCGAACTAGGTTACACGCCACGAGGTCTCAGCCTCCCTAAGTAGAGGTTTTATAAAGGACTTACTTTTGCCTTTTTCTTTTGTATATTTTTTGTTTCGTGGGTCTTATGCAGCCTCCTAGTGAGGTCTTACTTTTCGCCCTAGTAATTTTTTTTTGTTTGTTTGGTACTTTCATCCCGCTCTCTGCTTTTTTTTTGCTCATTTTTTGATTGTGCTCAATAAACATTTCATTTCATTTCTTTTGCCGTTTACAAAACGATGCTTTCTTATTTTTTTCTTTTACTACACTTTTCTTTGCGGATGCCTCCTCTTGCTAAGGATAATATTTCTTGATGTAGATCGAATTCCATGGGTGATCTAGTCTACGACCTCGCTTTTCTGCTTCGCCATATATGATGTCTCCATTGCTATCTGTATCTTTTCCCTCACAGTCTGCGAGTTCGTAAGCTCCATTTCCCACTACTCTCTTCACAATGAATGGTCCTTCCCATGTAGGCTCCAGTTTCCCTCCAGGTCCCTTTTGATATGGCAGTATTTCTCGTAGGACTAGCTCCCCTGGAACAAAGCCTCCTTTCTTCACCTTCTTGTTGTATTTACGAGATAATCTTCGGTGGTAATTTGTCATGTGTTGTAGCGCAGTTTCCCTGTTTTCCTCCAAGTCATCCAATTTTGCCAGGATCATATCCGAGTTCAAACCCCTTTTTCAGGCCTCTCGTTTAGTGGTAGGATACATGATCTCAGTAGGTAGAACCGTCTCTACTCGATACGCCAAACAGAAAGGAGACATCCTCGTTGCTTCTCGCCTGGTGGTTCTATACGACCATAGTACCTTCGGAACTTCCTCGCACCAGTTATGGAGATGCCCGTCTAATTTCTTATTTAAAGTAGATGCTATCATTTTGTTTGTCGCCTCCTCCTGTCCATTACTCTATGGATACAGCGGGGTCAATTTTGCTGATTGTATCTTGAAAGTGCTAAACAACATCTTCACATTTTCACCTTAGAATTGCATCTCATTATCGGAGATGATCTGCAGAGGGATACCAAATCTACATATGATGTGTTCGAGTATAAAATCGTACATGTCGCCATCTCGCGTATTTTTCACAGGCTTAGCTTCAACCCACTTCGTGAAATAATCTGTTGCCACTATCAGGTACTTTCGCTGCTGGCTTCCCGTGATAAACGGCCCTACGATATCTATTCCCCATATGGCAAATATCCATACACTCAATATGAAATTTAGACTTGTTAATGGCGCATGTATGCGTTTTCCGAATCTCTGACAAGCTTCGCACCTTGTCGCAATATCTTTAGCCTCTTTATGCATGTTCGGCCAGAAGTACCCTTGCGTTTTAGTTTTATGAGCCAATAACCTTGTTCCGCTGTGATTCCTGGCATCACCATAATGTATGGCTTTCATGATTTGTATCCCTTCTTCTTGTGACAAACACCGTAGAAGTGGGCCCAGGAACGATCTACGATATAGGATTCCTTCTCGTAACTCATAGTTCGTAGATCTCCCCTTGATCTTATGTGCCTCAAATCTGTCTCTAGGCAAATCTCCTCTCTCCAAATACTTGTGAATCGGGGCTCTCCAATCATCTTCTCTCAACTTGTCAGGTAAATCGTCCTCTTTTATCATTAGGACCTTTTATCCTACCAACTCGTTAGTTACTGATGGACGCACTAACCTTTAAATTCAGATGTATTTCTCCGAAGTGTCTCCAGTCATTGATGCGATGAAGGATAAGGCGTCTGCATGTCTATTATTATCTCTGCTTACCTGACTCCAGATTATATTTGGTATCTTCTTTGAATATTCTTTCACGAGTTGTAAGTATCGATTCATCACAGCATTATTCGCTTGATACCTTCCCTCTATCTTCCTGACTACCAATTTCGAGTTGCTAGTTATTCTTATTTCGTCTAGTTTCATTTAGATGGATAGGCTTAGATCTTGTATGACTGCCTCATATTATGTTTCATTGTTAGTAGCTTTATATTCCAATCGGAATCAGAATACTGTTCTCGCTCCTACTGGCGAAGTAAATACAATTAACATTCCTCCTTTGGCGCTATTTGATGCTCCGTCCACAAATATCTCCCATCTCCTCAGATGATTTTCTTTTTGCAAATCTGTAGGATCTGGACGTTCCTCATCTACATCTAACATTTCCTCCACTCCTTCATCTTCTTCCATTGGGAATTCGGCTAGAAATTCTGCAACTATGTGTGACTTCGTACTTTAACCCGAATTGGTCAATTCGGGTATTTTATATTTTAACTCGCCCAACTCTCTTCGTATTCTTTAAAGTTGACTCTATTGGGATCCTGGTTAGAACCTTAATTTTGTGAGTCTGAAAATAAGTTCGTAATTTTTCTGATGAGTATACCAATGCTAGTATTAGTTTTTCAATCTTCGGGTAATTATTTTCAGCTGCATTGAGGGTTTTGCTGAAGTAAAAGATGGGTTTTTCAACACCTTCATATGATCGAAGTAATACTGAACTTATTGCATTTGGTGTAGTCGCGAGACAGATCAATAACTCTTCTTTTGGTTCGGGCTTTTGGAGAATTGATAAGTTGATGAGATACTCTTTTATATTTTGTAATGCCTGCTCACATTCTTGCGTCCATGACAATTTAGCTCATTTTTTCAAGATATCGAAGAAATGCTTGCATTTATCTGAGGATATAGAAATGAATCTACTTAAAGCTGCTAGCTGCCCATTTAGTTTTTGAACATCTTTTACCGTTGCTGGTGAAGGCATGTCCAATATGGCTTGAACCTTGGAAGGATCTACTTCGATTCCCCTTTCGGAGACGATGTGCCCCAAGAACTTCGCTGACTTTACGCCAAATATACACTTCGCAGGATTTATTTTCATCTTATATGCTCTCATTTGTTCAAATATTTCTTTCAAATCCTTGACGTGATCTCCTGAATCCTTAGTTTTTACCAACATGTCGTCGACGTAGACTTCTAATTTAGTGTGCTCCCATTTAGCGAAGATCTTCTCGACCATCCGTTGGTATGTTGCACCTGCATTCTTCAAACCAAATGGCATTCCCGTATAGCATTACAACCCTCTTGGGGCGAAGAAATCCGTATGCTCTTGGTCTTACTCCGCGAGAGGTATCTGATTGTATCCACAATATCCATCCATCAACATTAGCCGTTTGTACCCAGATGTTGACTCCACCATCTGAGGTATATTGGGCAGCGGGAAACTATCCTTCGGAGAAGCAGTATTCAAATCGCTGAAATTTATACATATTATTATTCCCGTAGTCTTCTTTGGTACTATTACCATGTTGGCAATCCATGTTGGATACTTCGCGGGTCTTATTATTCCCGAATCCAGCATCTTCTGTAATTCTTGTTCTAATTGCTCGTGGTAAGCAGTTGTTATCTTCCGTATTCGTTGCCTTATTGTCTTGATTGATGGGTTTAGATCTAGTCTATGGCGGGCGACTTCCGGGTCTATTCCTGGCATCTCGTTCATGCCCCGCGCAAAAACATCGAGGTACTCTTTTAGCAGCTTTATCAACCTTTTTCTTCGTCCATCTCCATCTTCATCCCGATCCTCATCATCTTCACCTCATCTTCGTTACCCAAGTTTATCTCTTGTGTGGTTTCTACTTCGGCGAAGTTCATGACCGGTTCTCCGAGTGGGGATGGCTCCTTTAATTGCTATAAAGGCTTATCTTCATCTTCGGGAATTTCACTGGGTATAACCCACCCTTCTTTTTCCTTGACCATATATATCATTAATTTTTCTTCCCTCTTTGCTTCCATCACCTTCTTCTTTTGCTCCTTCTTGTGTATTAACTTCACGTCATAGTTATGCACGTCTTCTTCGTTGCACTCCCTGGCGTCTTCCTGATATTCCTTTATTTCGCCGATTCTACTTGGCATTGGGAATCAGCTAGCATGGTAGTAAGTTGATGCTACTCCCTTGATCCCATGTATCCATGGTCACCCAATCAGAGCGTTATAATGGGATTCTACATCCACCACACATATCGTTACCTCGGTTTCTAGTTCTCCTGCAAAGATTTTCACAACCAGTTCTCCTCTCGGCTTTGATGCCACTCCATTAAACCCGTAGATATTGTAATTTGATGGCACCAAGTCTGAGTCCCGGTAATCCATTGTTTTGAATGCGTGATAAAAGAGAATATCCACTGAGCTCCCCATGTCTACCAAGATTCTGTCTATTTCCCATATTCTCTTTTTTATCTTTGAACTTTCTTCCCACTTCGTGTGTTCTCCTAAGTTTAGGGTTATCACCAATGGGTCTGTGTGCGAAGCTCCTCCATCCGGGACGTCCGCTGCTGAGAAGGAAATGGATCTTTTTTTCCATTCTTCAAATGGCTCCTTCTTTGCGATACTGAATATCTCGTTTCCTTCAAAATCCCTTTTGTGAACCCTTTTTTAATACATTATCATGAAAATCACGTATGTTCTTCGCAAAATGGATAATAGAATTACAATTTAGCCTATGGGTTCCCCTGTCAATTTCGACTTTGTATACCTTTGATTTTTGTTCCGGAGGTGGCGGTGGCGGTAATGGTCATGGATTTGCCAAGAAATGCTTGAGCTTCCCCTTTTAAATTAGACGAAGTATTATTCGCCGTACATTTCTGCAGTCTTCCGTGAGATGTCCATGAAAACGATGATATTTGCAGAAGTCGCCACTTCTTGCACTTGGAAAGGGTTCCACCCCAAAATTTGCCGGGGGAGGAATTTCTTCAGTTAAAACAATTGCTTCCCATATCTTCTCGACTGTTGTGTTAAGTTCAGGTAATGCTACATCCTCAAACTGTGGCCTTATGTCTCCATATCATTTTCCTGGGTTATACCTTCGCGGATTCCTCGAGTTATCACCTCGTGACTCATAGTTCCGAGGTCTGGGATCATTATACCTCGGATGATGATCTATCCATTCTTGGTCTCCACTGGACGCCGCTACCAACTTCGCGGAAATTGTTGTTAGTGGCTCTGCTTCCACATATTTCATGTCATCTTCTATTATGATTTCTACTCTCGGCAAGAGACGTGAATTCCCCTCCTTGGATTGTATTGGAGCCACCTCAATAGCCTCCCTTTGTTTCTCTTCTATCGCTACATACTCCTCCTGATACTCTCGGAGCTCGCTCATCGTTATTGTGTTACGAATTACGAATAGTTGCGTGTGCAAAAGATCAATTGGTATTAACGCGTTGACGAAGGCCATCATAAAATTCCTCTCATCTACTCTTCTTGTGAGTTCAGTGCATACTGACCTCCATCTCGTTATGAGACTTCGCAAGTTTTCGCCTGGCTTCCTTCTCAAGTTATATAAAGTTTCTATTCTGGATCTTAACATGTGCTACTTATGTAAGTTGTCAAGAATATCCTCTGCAGATCTTTGAAAGACGAGATCGAACCTTCCACTAACCCATCAAACCACTTTGAGGCTTCCCGGTTAAACTGGCTGGGAAATATTGGCATAGCACCGCCTCGTACTTCTCCCATTGCATCAGTGAGAGGGTATACTATTTTAAATGATGAACCACATTCCCTGTCCCATAGAAGATGCTTCCGAAGGTGGGAAATGAATATCTCCCTGGGATTCTTGCCTCCAATATTTCGTGCGAGAATGGTGATTTGTTAGCCTCCATAATTGCTTCTGCCAGCTGCACCCGTCCTCCTCTTCGCGAGTTGTTGAGTAACGCTTTCATTTCTTATATCTTGTTCATGACCGTTTGGTTGACCTCGTCTCTTCCTTCATGTCGCCTACGCTTTTTCCTTCTTCTATCTCGCTCATCATCATCCTCCATTTTTTCTTCCTCATGTCTCCTTCTCTCTTCTCGATGTCTCTCTTCTTCCTCTTACGCGTACCTTCTCGCCTCCTCTTGCCACTCTTGTTCACGACGTCTTTGCTCCTCACGAGATCTTTCTTCTCTTCGTATTCTTTCTTCTTCTCTTAATCTTTCCTCTTCGCGAAGCCTTTCTTCCTTTCGAGTTATTTCCTCCTCAAATTGTCGTCTTTGATCTTCCCACCTAGTTTCTTCCAAACTCTCCTCAGCTGCCTTTCTTCGCTGCTCTCTCTTTGATGTCTCCTCCTTCGTTCTCTTCTTTCTTCTCCTTGTTCAACATGTGGTACTCCTCCCCCTTGGGGGGGAGTTTTTTCCTGTACCGGCTTCACCTTGCAGATCATGAATAGTCATTTCTTCGTTGAGTTGGTTGTTTTGCTGCATCAGAACTGCATTCTGCCTCATGAGTATGGCTCTTTGCTCCATTAGAGATCTCTCTATTTCTATTTCTAAACGTAGCACCTCTCTGATTTGCTCTAGCGTCATATCTTCTTCACTGATGTTCTCCTCTCTACTTCCTTGCATGGGTTATTCTTCCTCCTCCGTTTCGGTGTTAGCGGTATGGATCGATCCTTCTCGATAACGATCATCATTTTCCTGTTGAACTGCACCTCGTCTTCCTCCCCTGTTTGACATTTCACCTATCTCCATTCTTCCTCCTCTTCTCCCTATCAGGCGTAGGCTCCTTCTTGATGCGATGATGTGTTGTGCTCGTTCCGGCACTCTTCCCATAAACAACCTTTTAGCCGATCAACTTTCGTTTTCCAACTCACTGACTCTTTTGACCAGACCTAACTTGTTCACCTTCAAGATAGCAGATCTCAGATCTACCTTTCCTCTTCCAACACTGCCACCATTTCTTAGTCACTAACCTCTAGTTCTATGAAGTAACAACTCACTTAATGATTTTGAAGAAAAACTCTCAAGTGATAACAAATCTCTCAAACTATCTCAAGTGAGATTGAACTCTCAACATGAGATCCATGTTTCTCGGCGCCAAAATGTAACTACATAAAATTCATAGTTACACCCACTTACTAATTTATGAATACAAAGATGAACACTTAACGAAATAAGATACAAATCTTTTATTCCACTCGATTTATTTGGATATTGAGTTAGCAGCCACTCAAACATTCATGAGAGCCCAAATCTCTCTTTACAAAAACTCTCTTCCTTACCCAAAAAATTCCAACCCACCTTACGGCAGGCTAAGTCTTCCTTTTATAGGAGGAAAATACATAATGGATTACAGTTCAATATATCTCGCGTCTGTACTTTTTACTTCGCTGGGATAAGCTTTTTGCTTCCCTTTCGCCTTAAAATTCGGTCGTTGTCGGGGAAAGCTGTCCTATTTCTTGCGTAACAAGCCACACTTCGTATACTCTCCCATTTCTTGCACAACAATCCACACTTTATGCAATTTACTTCGTATACTCTCACATTCTTCGTGAAGTATCTTTCCGCGCAAGTCATTGCTATCTCGTCAGTTGATACCTCGTGAATATCAATCTTTCTTCGCAAATCTAATATTTGCTTCAGGCGTCCTGTCAGCTGATTTGACCCTTCACTGACATCTTCTTGGGAACTTGTGAATAATATCGAGTACGAAGATTTATTTCGTATATTATATTCAATCTTCTTCGGACACGTGGCGAGTAGGTTTTCTGCACCTACACACATTAACAACTCTAATACTTTGCAAATTATTTTAATTCTTCATAACCCCCATAAAATTCCCCTAGTTGACGCATAAAGTTGGAAAAAATGGCGCAAAAGCATACCACCGATAGACGCAAGGATAACCATGTTGCACCATAACCTATTTTCTTCCCAGATTTGGTATTCTGCTATATGCTATCAAGTTTGATGTACCATTTTAAGTTTGATTCCACGAGTCTCAGAAAGCGGATGCATGAGACACAAGTGTACTTTAACGCTGTAATGGTAGTATAGTAATTTCGCTAAACTTCATAAAGCCAGGCCTTTAACTTTTTCCTTTGCCTTTCTCTGAACTCTTCCTCTCTGTATCTTTTTTCCTTTATCAGGTAACTTTTTCCCATCGACATTCTTCGTTTTTTTAATGATTAATTGACTAACGTTAGCTAAAGGTTGTTATTGTTCACTGGAAGCTTAGGACGTCACCGATTCTTCAAAAAGAAAAACTGATTTGGAAGAAATTGCAATTGAGAATGATGCAGTTCGATGGATTTGCTCGATATTTTGAACAATTAGTAATAGATAATCACCGTATTTGCGTTTTATGAGAATTTTGCTTAATAAGTGAGGGAAGAATCACTGTTATGGGGAAGAAATTGATGTTAATTGAAAATATATCGATGAAGAAAATCCATCCAGTTTGCTCTGTTCTTCATCTTTTTCTCTTTACTTTTTCTTTTTGACCCAATTTCTTAAAATTGAAACGATTGAATGGATGATTTGGTGATCTTTAAACATGTAATGTGTTTGTTTGATCTTGGTCGAAAGAAATTGGTGAAGAATTTGATTGATTGTCTTAAGTTCCATCCGAATTTTATGAAATTGAAAAAAGAGAGAAACTAATTTTGATTTTTCTGCACAAACATTGTGACGGACAGATGCATATTCCTCATCCTATAGAAGGCCTCCCTTTTTGGTCGGCCGATTATGTCAAATTGATTGAAGCAGTTGATTTGAAACGTCTTAAAATTGGTAGCATACTTCTCTGTAAATTGAATTCAGGTTCGAGATACCGAAATTTCAGGCAATTCCAGCCATATTCCGGCCGAGTTAATAGAGTTTTTCGGCAGAAATTCCGTCTGGGCAGAATCATATTTTTAGCTACATTGAGAGCCGAAAACGGAATTTCCGGTGAGATTTCGGCCAAGATACATTCAGCATGTCTGAAATTGACTACATTCAGCATGACAAACAAAATTCTGGTGAGTATTACTAACCGATGAATCAAAGTTTTAAGTTTTTGACACTCACGCACAAGAAATGCACGAATCCACAAAATCAGGAGCCAAAACGCTGGACAATGTGCATCTCTGCCCCATAATGTAACCAATATCACGGACTAGACCAGAGAGCACCGGGCTACCGTAGTTTATTCTCGATCAAAAACAAAGGTGAAAACCAACATTTACTTCTCCATCCGCTCCAGTTAAAATCTGTTGTGGTTAGAACAACCAATTTCATACTGGTAGTTGGATCTGCTCACCTAGATTAATTAATTGCATTCCTTTATTTTCATCACTTGTTCTTATTATATGTACTAAATTATCAATCCCCACTTCCAATTCCTGTAAACCCTAGAAGAAAAAAAAATCAACTGTTAACAATGGCAGGTTTCTTATCCGTTCTTAAGCGTATCTACCTTACTATTTACAATTGGACTATCTTCATTGGCTGGTAAGTTCGATATCTATCTGATTTTGTAAATTTTAAAAAAATTATCTGTTTTTGTTGAGATCTTGGTAGTTTCTAATCTGACTTTTGTATGTGAATTTGTTATAGGTTTCAGGTTTTGTATATGGCTTTGATGACTTTGAAAGAATCAGGCCATGAACATGTTTATAATGCTGTGGAAAAGCCTCTGTTACTTGCTCAAACTGCAGCTATAATGGAGGTAAACTTAAACGAACTCAGAGATTCACTTTTGGTTGATTTTTTTTGGAATTTCTCTGATAAGTTGGTTTGTTTTCCTTCTTGATAGATTCTTCATGGTCTCGTAGGCTTGGTAAGATCTCCAATTACAGCAACTTTGCCACAGATCGGATCAAGATTATTTGTAACTTGGGGAATTTTGTGGAGTTTTCCTGAGGTCAGATTTACCATCATTTTATAGACAAACAATTGTAGATTAGAAGTTGACAGAGTAAATGTTTTGGTTTGCAGACTCGAACGCATGTGCTAGTTAGTTCTTTGGTTATAAGCTGGTCGATTACCGAGGTATGAGCTCTACATGACTGGAATGTGCAAGAATAATCTATGTTGTTTCATACTTACATTCAACTATTGACTTGTGCTTGTTTTTCATATCTTTCTAATTTTGTAATGTTTTATGTTGAGTGTAGATTATCCGATACTCTTTCTTTGGTACAAAAGAGGCACTTGGTTTTGCACCTTCATGGTTGTTGTGGCTCAGGTATAATCAGTTCTTCGATTATAAATATGACATATATCGTTCTTCCCTTTCTTCTAGGATATGTTTCACCATTTCATTAAGTACATTGATGCTTGTGCAGGTATAGCACCTTTTTGGTATTGTATCCAACTGGAATTACCAGCGAAGTTGGTCTAATATATATCGGCCTGCAGTACATAAAGGTAATGAATTCAATCAGGTCTCTTCTGCGTGTTTAATGTATCAATTTTTACTGTAAGATTTGGTTGTGAACCTTCATTTATCAAGAAAGCAAACCTCTTAGTTGTTAACAATGTAACGATCTTCTAGAGAGACCTTCGCCGATTCCTAAAATGAACTGACACGGCTAGGAACACTTCCTTGATATCTAAACTCATTGCCACAAGTCTAGTTTTTGGTCTTGCAAGAAGTCCATGGCTAATTGCAAACATGGAAAACTACCATAACTCAGGAATAGAAAAGTTTGTCCTATTGCCTAATCTCCTAGAATTAAGAATATGTCCTACTGCATTCTCAATACATATATCAGTGTTTACGTGGTTTATGATTGACAGTCAGGTGTATAATGCAAAACACCTTTTCATATCCTCGCTTTTAGGTAGATTTTTTTTTCAGTACTTCTTTTTTGAAGCATTTTTCAGTACTTGTGATAACTGTCAAAGCAGTGGGTTTCGATTTTGTTCTGTATCTTCTTCACCTCAATCTTTTTGATATTTTTTTGCAGGGATCTGAGAAATACTGCATTAGGATGCCAAACCAATTTAACTTCTCATTTGATTACTTCTGTGCTGCAATTATTGCCCTCGGAATCTATGTCCCAGGCACGTAATCACAAATTAAACTCCTTCGGACTCGAGCTGTTCAGTTCGCTGTAGATTAATGACCGAGTCATAACTTTGCAATTTGATCTTATTGCAGGTAGTCCACATATGTATCAATATATGCTTGGGCAGAGGAAGAAAGCTCTCGCCAAATCCAAGAGAGAGTAGAGAAGCCGTAGAGGACTTTTATAGCGATCAAATGGTTAACCAGATCACTTGTCAAAAGGAAAAGAATGTGGTTTGCCAGATTAACATTGTATCCAGTTCAGCTTTTCTTCTTTCCTTATTGTATTTTCTTAATTTATCTTACTGGTTTGTAATTGTTCATCTGTAACAATCTCTTTGTATCTGAAGGTTGATAATCTATGCATTGGTTACTGAGGGCTCAATCTATTACATTTTGGGCATGGTTTGCTTGGCATCCTCTTGACGCTGTTTTAGAGAATCTTACTCTTGTGGGAAGAAAAACTGTGAATTCTGTTTTTGTATTTTTGAGAAGTTCTTGTCATCTCAATTACAAGGTAATCCAATTCCTAGGAATGGGATTCCTGATTCAAAGTATTATTTGGTTGACATAATCTAATTGCAGGGTAATCAATAAATGCCAAAACTGTCCAGTACCCTTCCCCTTTGAAAAAATTTATACCGAAAAACAAACCAATTCTAAATGTTTGAATTTCAAATTTCTAAACCAAAATACTGTTTCAAGTAGTTCCACGTCATTCAAATTCAAAAAATTCTAAACAAACAAGTTGTAATACTAAAACAGATGATGAAAATTACTGCATAAAAACTACGCAACCTTGTCCTGGCACATATGAGCTAGTAGTAGCTAAAGAATTACTAAGATCATGCAATATCAGTACCTACCAACATTTAGAATCATGTTCTTCACATAGTTGCTCGTTTTTCTTCCCCCATGCTGAAGAAAACCTTTTTTGTTTGTAGATGAATCAAGTATAATAGATGCCGCATCTATCACCTCATCTTCTGTCAGCTCTTCTATCAAGTGTTTATTGACATCGGCTTCTTGAGTGACGAACTGCTTCAAAGTGATCAAGTGTACCCGTCACAAATTTGCTAAACGAATTAGCCATCGAACTAAGCCCATTTAAATCTCCACTTGATTCACCAGATACAATGTCAAGGGATGATGAACGTACCCTTTTCCTTCTACCCTTACCACTGTTCGACTCGGATTGATTACTTTGCTGTTGATCATTTTCTTGTTCAGTATTATGCTGATTTTCTTCTTCCTTTTCTTGTTCGTCTTCTCTCTCTCTCTCTTCGACAAGTGAAGCAACCCCTTTGCCATTTGCCCTATCTTCAGCAAATATCTCAACTAATGCATCTAAATGAGGGAATGCTTTCCCATACAGTCCCTTTGCATTCGTATGAGACTGCAAGAACAAACAGCAAAGCAATCAAAATCAGTGATTCTAAACCGATATAATGCTACATTCAGACAGAATATAATGCACATATACAGAATACAGCAAAGCAATTAAAATCAGTGATTCTAAACCAATGCAGATTAGTAGCCTATGTGTAATCATAGTACTACTAATTAGCAAACACCAATAAACAAACTCATCACCAAGTAATAACCAAACCATCATTGAGTAATCAAACCAATGATGAGCCCAAAGGTAAAGATTTTTTAGCATATACTCACTATGGTTCTTAATTATACGTTATTCTTGTCATTCTTGGGTTACTAAAATATGGTTTCGTATGTTGCATAATATGAACAGACAGCCTAAACTAATCAAGCTGTGCTGCAAATATATTGCATAAATATTTTGGCATTTTCACAAACTCCCAGCTGCCCGGCACATAGTACTACTAATTAACAACTTCAAAACCATTTTGCAGTAATCTGCCAAAACCCAGCATTGAACAACCTACCGATATTCGTGTTCCTAGTTCATTATCGTGGATATTGAGACAAACCATGCCTACAACAACTAACAGTACTACTAAATTGACAAGTAGAAAATTCAATTGCAGAAATCATAATTGTGAAAGATAGCCAAATACCTCATAAACCAAAACTGATTCAGGCAAATTACCGAACACTACAACGATACTCATTCTACTGGAAAGATAGCCAAATACCTCATAAACTCAAAACTGATTCAGGCAAATTATCGAACACTACAACAGCTCAACATAATCCACAACACCAGGCATACAAAAAAAAATGTTAAACTAAACTAAACTGATATATATATACTACAGAATACAGTAGAGGAACAACCACATCCTAATTCAAAAATTGTTACACAAAAATGCAATTAAAATTTTCCAAATTATGGATACCTAATAGTATTCTTCTAGGTCAAGTGACCTTGATTTAGAGAAAAGGGGTATCAAAACGGAAAGAATCAATTTTTTTTTTTTTTTTTTTTTGATAAACAAACATATATTAACATTAGGGAACAGTTACATGGTGCATATTATTTATGTTACACAGCTTAGTGATCCATGCATTATAAGAAGAAAACGGTTAAATCCTGGATATGGACTAGTATTTGTAGAGGCATTCAGGTTATTAAGTTAAATCATTGTTGGGCAATAGGAGATGGTATTAATATCAAACTTTGGACGGACAAATGGTTACCAAATGGTACTTGTCCAATGGCAAGAACTGGTGTTAGTGTTGATTATACACAGAAAGTCTCTGAGCCTCCAAGCTAACCTGGTAAGCAAAGCTAGATTAAATTTATGTGGATTTTGAAATCCTAAACCCCCACTAGCCTTGTTTTTACACAGAAAAATCCCAAGCCTTAATGTAGCTGCCCTTGGAACCTTCTTTATATTTCCAACAAAAATCCCGTTGTAGAGCATTCAATCTATCTAATGTTTTATGAGGTAAAGCAAAACACATCATTTGATACATGGGGATTACACTAGTAACAGAAGTAATCAACACAGCTCTGCCAGCTTGTGAAAGTAATTGAACCTTCCAACCTTTAATTCTGTGATAAACTTTATCTAACATACATTGATAATTAAAACTCTTAGATCGATGAATAAAATTAAGGGGTACCTAAATATTTATCAGTTTTCGTGATTTTACCAATCCTAAGAATCCTAGCTAAAATTTTACAATGCTTATTCGGAACGCCTTTACTAAAGTAAACACCGGATTTCTGGTAATTAACAGTCTGACCAGATGTAAGACTAAACATATTAAGAATATCCAGCAAGTTCCTATCCTGAACGATAGTGGCATTAGTGAATAAAAAAGCATCATCGGCAAAGAACAAGTGCGAAACAGAAGGACTACCAGTAAGAACCTTAACACCAGTAACTAATTTTTGTTGTTCCGCATGCAATAGTAACTTGGAAAGAGCTTCCATACATAGAATAAAAATAGTAGGAGACAATGGATCTCCTTGACGAATTCCCCTAGAAGGAGTAATACTGTCGCCAGGAGATCCATTAACCAACACAGAATAAGTTACAGTAGATATACACATGTAGATTTGATCACAAAAATCATCAGAGAAACCAAGTAACCGAAAAACATGAATAATAAACGACCATTCCATTCGATCAAAAGCTTTTGAAAGATCTAACTTAATAGCCATATGGCCTATCTTACGTTTACAAGTTTTCATAGTATGCAGAACTTCATGAGCTACCACAATATTATCTGTAATTTCCCTGTTAGGAATAAAAGCTGATTGATTTTGGGAAACAAGTCTATCTAAATAAGGTTTAATACGATTGGCTAAAATTTTGGCAATAATTTTATAAAGAGCATTACTTAAACTAATGGGTCGAAAATCACCTGGAGTAGTAGGAACTGGCACTTTAGGGATTAAAGAAATAAAAGTGTGATTAACACTGGAGTCCAAAGACTTGTTGTACCCAATAAATTAAATCGTACTTAACCATATCCCAATGATGCTGATAAAACCCAGGGGGTAATCCATAAACCAGAAGCATCTCGTAAAGTATAAATGTGATTAATTCGTCTTTTTTCAGAAGCATGCTGATGAAAAAATTGAGTATTATGATCGTTTTCTTTAATCCATTTATCCTTAACATGCTGACTCCGATAAGTTTTCTCAATAGCATACCATGATTCAAGATCATTATGTAAAGCAGTCAAAGCGGATTTGGTTTCAACAGTGGGTGGTAAAGCATTTTGCACATCAATAGCAGAAAGAATATCGGAGATATTTTTAAAAATATTACCAAATTCATGTTTATTCCAATTCCTTATGATGCAAATGAGTCATAGTGCTAGTAAAGCTACTAAGTTTATTCTGACTAGTGCAAATTGACTGTTGTACAACAAATTCATAAGAACTATGGTGTTGTCAACATCTCATATATCGCATAGGTTTATAAAGTTTTTCACCAAAATGAGTTGTCTGTAACATGATCGGAGCATGATCAGAAACAACTCTAGTGAGATGAGAGTTAAGAGAATTAGGGAAAAATTCTAACCACTTATGATTAACAAAGACTCTATCAAGTCTCTCTTGAATGTGATCAGTACCAGATCTCTTATTAGTCCAAGTAAAAGGCAAACCAGCATAATTCAAATCAATTAGACCTAATTTTTGGATGCAGCTATATACATAAGCATAACTACTAGAAGTAACAGAATTGCCACCTTCCTTTTCAGATGCATTCAGAATAAAATTCATATCACCAATTACTGCCCATGGGATAGTAGGATCATTAAAAGCATAGATAAAATCCCATTGCCTAATCCTTAAATGATTATCTAAGGCACCATATATAAAAGACATATTAAATCTGGCATTAGTTTTTAAAACTTGAAAATGGAAAACATTATCTTGAAATTTAATCAAAGAAGCAGAAATGTTAGAAAACCAGACAATTGCAAGGCCACCTGATTTACCAACAGAAGAAATTAATAACCAATCTTTGGCATGTAGTTTATAGAATATTTGCTCCATGAAAGGAATTTTGGCTTTAGTTTCTACTAAGAAGAGAATATCAATATTATGTGTCTTTATCAAGTCATTTAAGTGATGCTGTTTTAAGGGAGATCTAATGCCCTGCAAATTCCAGGAGAGGATCCTAATATCATATAGAGATTAATAACCAGGTGAACTCATAATTGAAAAACTTCCAATAATAAGAGGGAGAAATATTGCAGGGAAAAACGAAATTTAACCTAAATTTAAGATAACAGGAAAGCCCAATTAAACCGAAGAGAAATGAAAGTAGAATACTAATACGTTTAAAAAGGAAGGAGAGTAAGAAAATAAGTACCTCTATAGCATCAATGGAATTCAATGTTTGGGCTGGAACTTCGGCAGCGACTCCATCCATATCTCCACGATCTTGAGTAGTGGTTTCCCGTGCAGCAGATGTAGATGGGGCATCTTCTGGAAGACGATAAACTCGTTTAACAAAGTTGCTTAACACAGCAATATCATCATTTGGAAGAACACTTTCTGCAGCCCAGATACGGCAGAGGCTAGTCCATGAGTAGTACGTCTACCTTGTACTCTGCGGCTGCCGATAATCATCCTTGCCTTATCAACAGGACCGACCATAGCTAGAACTTCACCAACCTTATCAGCCACCATTTTTGCTACATATCCTCTTTCCACCAAACCTGCTCGCAAAGAGAACTTAGTCTAGAAATCATGAACAGTGAAATCGAGAAGATGTGGATTAACATCGGCAGACCAAAATCTGAGAGTCAGCAATTTCCCGTGTACTCTACTAGGATTTTCATAAATGGCTGTTGCAAAATCACCCGAAACACAAAAACCTGTGGATCCGGTGTTTTTCGTATGATTACTCGTCCAACAGGAGACCAAATTAAGTTTATTGCATAAGACATTTCATCAACACGAAGTCCTCTGAGATCATCGTCAGGTTTGATTTCTGTATAAAGCTTACCCACTAGCCTTGGATATTTGCCACCCTGAATAGCAATTGCAGCAAGTCGCATAAACTCCAGATATTCACGAAAAGGACCTTCTGCAAAAGCTTCATTATCGTGCAGTGTTTGAGTAACATGATTAATGTACGCGTTGGAAGGAATGTCAGACATGATGATGTTCAGGGGAGAAAGTGTATTAAAGTACAGAAGTAAGATGAAATAAGAAAGAAAGGGAGTGATAAGAATATGTTGTATAGCTTGCAAGTGAGTGAATTTATAGCTGAGAAGAGATGATAATGGGTAATATTGATTTGAAATGCGTAGTCGACAAGGATAACAAATTATTACCATCTGTAAGGATAAATCTGACCAAAAGCTGTGCACATAAACAGTAAAACTCAAGGTGGACGAATTTCGTAAAAACTAAAAACACAAATGAGAGATAGTGTAAAAAGCAGTGTAGCAAAGGAATGTAATAAATGCTTCTGCAAAGAAATCCAAAGTGACAAATTTGAGTAAAATCAGTGCGATGATGATAAGTGAAAAACGCACAGCAAAAGAATGTAATAAATGCTCCGTCAAAGAAATCCAAGGTGGCAAAGTGTAGTAAAAGCGGTGTGACGATGGGAAGTAAAAAACACTCTCTCAGTTGCATGCATGCCCATATGTCAGTTGAATAGATGATTTGGACTTTTGACTTAATGGTAAAAAAAATAGCCGGTTCCACATTAACCCTGAAAGAAGGTGTGAAATGTGAAAACTATACCCTAACATCGGATCCAAATCGCCCCGTGAAGGAAACCACTACTCAATTTCATGAGAAATACTCGACGGAGTCGCAAACGAGCTTCAGCCCAAGACATCGCTCCCACTGAACTACAGAGTTGGAAAAAAATTAAAACATGATGTTAGTAAAGAATGAAAAAGTGAGTAAAGAATGAAACAGCAGTTGTGCTTACAAAGAAAAAGATAACAAGCACTTTAAGACATTATTAACAAGAAGGAAAACTGCATAAGAGATGAGAGAAAATCAAGAAAATCAAATATAAGAAGATACAAATCAGAAATAAACAAGTAAAATGATTCTTTTTTTAAATAAAAAAAGTGAATGGAATAAAAAAAAACAGACCTTTTGAATTTTGAGGGAATTCTTAGCAGTAGACAACATCCTAGCAAAACCCCTAAAACCATTTGCCATTTCTACAGCACAAATAAGAAATAAAAAAAAAAAAAAAAAAAAAAAACCCTCATTTTTGATTATTTATAACCCTAAATTGTAACGTGATCATGATAATGACAGACGAAGAGAAATTACCTGAAGGAGTGATGGGAACAACTATGAAAGAGAGATTCCTGAAACAATTTCGAGGATTGAAGTTTTTCTTCTCCAAACTGCAAAATCATCAAGATCCAGAATCAAAAGTTAGAAAAATAGTAAGGACCAAATTAGAATCACAAAAATGAGAAGAATTAATCAAAGAGAAGCAGAGAGAGGTGAGGAATTACTCTGAACCCTAAATCCCCAATTCCTGCTACTGCGATTACACTCTGGAAATTGCTAATACTGTTTCCCGTTGAAGAAGAAGATGCAACGATTAACAGGAATCGATTCCTAAATCATGGTCGATTTCCATGATTTTTCTAGGTTTTCTTCTCTTCTCTCGTTCTCTCCTCGTTCTCATTTCGATTTCAGAAATAAAATGTGGGAATCCGCTAGATTTATTAGTTTTGTTTGAAGGTCAATTTCGACATTTCCTTTGTTCCGTGTTTTTTTTAGCTGTAATCGGATTCTTTTCGGTCGATGTGGTGAGGGAATAGAAATGAGGGAGAGAAATATCGAGTGTTTGGTTCGAGGTAATCGGGCCCAATCCTCGGAATCCAATTCTTAGGCATCCAACAGAAACTTTCTTTAGAGAATTTCTGTCGAGTTATTTTGAACTTCATTTAGAACCCTAATTTGGGTCAGACCTAAATTTTTTGGGACATATATCCTTATAAGGCACCCAACCCAAAATTATAAGGGCTGCCCTAAAGCTTGTTAAGTTACTATAATACCCCTGTCTAGTTTAAATTATAATACTATCTTTCCACTTAATTAAATTCTAATCATAAAACAATCCCACTAATTAACCCATCTCACTAATTAACCATTACCCACTAATTAACTCTCTCATTAAAACTAAAACCGCTACATATAAAAAATAAAGAAAAAATTTAAGTTTTATAAACCCAAAACCCTTCTATCTCCCTCTTCTTCTCATCTTCTTCTCCAAAATTTCTTCGATTAAGTTCTCGATTAAACACATACATGGCACCTCGTGTTAAGCGATGCCCTAGAAATACGGTGCCGAATCCTGGTCTAGCTTCCGTAGCATCTCAATCTAGGGATTTTCAAAAAGATGGAGATGAAGTGGATACCGGATCGATTGGTGTTGGAGAGGGAGAAAGAGAGGATGATTCTTTAAAATTTCACATAGAAAGGTATTTCCCACAAACACATTGTTTATTTTTGCTTATTTCGTTGATTTATGACATGTAATCGATGATTCGTCTAGGTTATTGTTAGTCTCAGGGTCATGTTCGGCAGAAATGTCGCAGCCGAACTTGTTTTTTTTACACAGATGAAGAACAGTTCGGCTCTAATTTTGTAATATTTTGAATATCGTATTAGCCGAACTTTATTGCCCTTACTTCTGGGTACATTGTTCGGCTCATTGTGATAAAGTTCGAATATGCCGAACCTTTCTCTGACCAAGGCTAACACTGTTGGGCATTTTGTTCGGCTCATATTGATAAAATTCGTATGTGCCGAACTTGACATTGTTTATGGCCAATAGGTTCCTCTAAAATTGTCCAGTTATAGGTGAGTTATGAAAATGTGTGGTAGAATCATATTTATTTAATTTGAAAAACTAATTAAGGTTTGTCATTTGTTTTAGCACCCATCAGGGAAAATTCAAAGACAAGCTTAAAAAGAGAACAATGGAAGTGACTCCTTCTAACTAAAAAACTCCCAAACCTCGAGGTGGTGGCACAAAGAACTTACATGTAGGCAAAAGGGGAATTGACACGACTTGCTCTTTGTCCGTAGAACAAGAGGATCACAATGATGAAGAAGAAGGTGAGGAAGGTCAAGAAGAAGAAGAACTAGAACAAGAACAAGGAAAAGAGAAAGTTGTTACATCAAGGGAGACAGGTAAGCACATTCCTCATCCGGATAATGTTATACATCCTCGCAGGGATGGTTTTCCCCATGGTCTCCCTGAAGATGGTGGAAGAGTGTTGATTGGCTACAAGGATTCATGAGCCAAGAGAATTTACGAGACTCCGGATCACAAGGATGCGGTCCGCGTACTTAGACACCAAAGCGTTGCACATTGGGATATTTTCAAAGAGGTTCATGAGGTGGTGGCTTTAGTACAAGGCTCTGGTTTATGGCCTGCTATTTTCTATGCACAAGAGGAATTTGTTGCAGTTACAAACTCAGCCTTTTGTGAGAGATTTTGTCCGGAGACTTACACATTTCATCTCCCCTTTGGCGAGATGTCAATTAATCCAGATGATGCACAGAAGACTAGTGGTCTTAGAACGCATGGGAAAAATGTGTACTCAGCGGTTTATGAAATAACTTGGGATGAGTTATATGTACTTGCTGAGGAAACTCTTGGTTGGCCAATAAACAAAACAGAATTGGAGTTTGCCTGCGCTGCTAAAGAGGTGAAGTTTGTGGATTCTAGCACAAAGAAGTTGAAGAAAATCAAGTTGACCGCTTTGAAATAGTGTTTTGGAGACATAAAGGAGAAGATTTCAAAGGGGGAGTTGGTTATGGACGAGGTCACAGCTAATCGCACTGCTACCGCGTATTTGTTGTATACTTTAGGAAGTGTTATATTTCCCGATAACAATGGGAACAAGGTTAATGCTCAATACCTCCAATTGTTATGGGATTTGAAAAGCTGCCACAAGTACTGTTGGGGAACCGCGGCCCTTTTTTCCCTATTTGAGCAACTTGGAACTGCGTCTAGGTTAACAAGTAGAAACATTGGAGGTTATTTCACAATGCTTCAGGTAAGTTTACACATTGTAGTTCCATTTTCAAGAAAAAACTCGGCTTTCTATTTTGTATTTTGGGTATGCCGAACCTATTTTTCAAACGGTTCGGCTGTTTCGAATATACTTTACTTAGCCGAACTTAAATTGTTCGGATTTACACATTTTTTTAAAATAAGCCGAACTTGCTTCTGTTTCCCAAAGTTTACAACCTCCATGATCCAATTCTACTGATCCTAATAAATAAGTTTTGTGTTTTGTTTTTTATATTGTTGGTGTAGGTATGGATATATGACCATTTTACGGATTTGAATTTAGCCAAGGAAGATGAGAAATGGGTAGACACATTCCCTACCTCGGGCAAATAGAGTTTCAAGGAAAATAAGAAGAGGAATAAAAAGGTAATCTTGATAGCGTTGAGAGAAAAGTTAGACTCTTTGAATGTTGAACAAGTTGTATTTCAACCATACAAAAAGGATGAAGAAGATGATGAAGTTGTTGATGATGAAGATATGCCATTGGGGATGTACTATGGGCCATTATTTTATCCCGAAGGCTTTATATTGTTTGATCCCCGTCGAGTACTCCGTCAATATGGATTTATCCAAACGATTCTGGTGCTAGAGGAATCAAAGTTCAAGTTGTTGCCCAAGTTTTCTAAGGGAACAAAGAGTACGGAAAGTTCATGGAATGCCGAATATGATCCCGATCCTACCATTGATTGTTGGAATAAATTGGAAGATAACAAATTAAGTAGGGTTGACTTAGAAGAGTTGCGTGAGGATCCTTGTGAAGTTGACCCGGCTTATATAGATTGGTATAACCAAATTTCACATCCTTTAATCATTAATAGGGAAAGTCAAGCTTTGGTAGACGGTAAGAGGGGAAAGCGAACACAAAAGGAAGTCGAGCCGAAGACGAGGAAGAACACAAAGGGCATGGTTGAAGATGTTTCGAAGTCTTACTGAACTATGGTATATTGAGTGCATACTTTTAAACTTGTTTTCACTATTTTGGTCTATTGTTGCTTATATGTTTTAACTAAATTTTATCCGATGGCTGGGGGTAACGACGTGTTGAAGGCTATGAAGAAGAAAATTGATTGCAATGTGGATATGGTGGTAGAAGACCAAGAATATATGTACAATCGTTGGGATGGAGTAATCAACAAAGGTGAAGGTGCGAGTGGAAGGGGTGCTAAAAAAGGTCGTGGTGGTGGAAGAGGCGGTCGTGCTCAATAGATGATTATGTTCAAATTGAAGTACACTAGGTATTAATGGTTTAGTTTTTAAGTAATGTTTGATTTTAGCACAATTTTATTTACTTGAAGAAAACAATGTTATGTGTTTGGTTTTAGGTACAATGTTTTGATGTTTAACTACAATGTTATGCTTTTATGTTTAAGAGAAATTATAAGCTTTGAGTGCACTGTGATATGCAAGTTACAGTTGAAAGTTCGTCTTATTAATATGTTATACGTATTAGCCGAACCTGATACTGACCTTCCTTAGTTTGGTTAGTTAAAAGCTCGGCTTATAAGTGTTTAGCGCGTATCTGCCGAACCTTATACTGTGACAATCGATTATTCTCTTAAGAATAAGTTCGGAAGTAAGTTCCATCTTAGTAAATAGCCGAACCAAATATCAAAGTATTAGAATTCTCTAGAATCTTGTAAATTACTATACTACCCCTAAGTTGATATAAAAGCAAAAAATTCTCTTGGGTCAAAGTATAAGGAACATCAAAAGAACTTTTTCGGTTCTTCTCCTCTTCTCTATTCAAACCAATTCAGAGAAAATCGGTTAAAATCATATTTCATCGCCGAAATTGATCGTCGATTCATAAAAATTTGATCGTAGATTAAACACAACTATAAAATGGCTCGTAAGAAACAAAAAACAACTAGTAGGCGGTCCAAATATTCTTCTAATCCGTCCATTGAAGACCAACAACCGTTAGAAGGAGTTGGAACTGAAATTGGCAGAGAAGTTCAATCAAGTGAAGAAGAAACCCCGGAAATGAGGATTAGAAGGTATGTTATACAAACCCAACCATTTAATTTGTTTATTAATGCATTTTAATGTATTCTTAGATTAGGTTTAATTGAAAAAACCTAGGTTTTTAGAAGATTTTTCCAAAACACAGAGACAGGTTCGGCTCATATAGTGTAATTTATGATATGCCGAACCTTTAACTGAAGAACAGTTCGGCTAGTTTAGATAATCGCCGATCTTTGTGTTTCATTGGTTCGGCTGTTTATACTGGCGTTCATATACGCCGAACTTTTGTGTAGGATTATACTTATTTATGTTTTTGTACTATGTATAGGAACCTAAAGGGTAAAATGAAAAGCCGGGAAGATCAACCTGATGTGGAAGATCAACCTGAAGTGCAACAACAAAAACAACCAGAGAAGTAAAAAGCTACAACTCGTGTTGTTAGGTTTCACATTACTGATGATGATGATGTAATAGATCCAAGAGCTGATGGTTTACCACACGGTCTTCCAGCTGACAGAGGCAAGGTGTTGATTGGTTACCGAGAGTCTTTTACTAAGAGGATATATGAGACTCCTGACCATTATCGTGCGGTAAGAGTTTTGAGACATCAAAGGGATGCACATTGGGATTTGTTTAAAGAGGTGCCTGAGGTGGTTGCTATAATGCAAGCCTCTGGTTTATGGCCTGGCATTAAATATGGTCATCAGGAATGTGATAGAGTGACAGCCTCTGCCTTTGCCGAGAGATTTGCTCCTGAGACTTACACATTTCATCTCCCTTTTGGCGAGATGACAATCACTCCTGACGACGCTTTTAAGATTACGGGCCTTAGTGTCACCGGAGAAAGCGTGGATGCAACGTTTTATAATATGAGTTGGGATGAGTTGTATAAGTTGGCCGAGGAAACTCTAGGTTGGCCAAAATCGAAAACCGAACTAGAGTTTTGTTGTTCTGTGAGAGATGTCACTTCTACCCATGATGATAAAGGTGCGCCTAACAAGAAAAACAAGAAGTTCAAGTTGGTGAGGTCGAAAACCTATTTTGAGAAAACAGCGGACAGGGTTAAAGATGGAAAGTTGGTGATGACTGAGGAGTTAGTGAAACAAACTGCAACAGCATATATGTTGTACACTATTGGAAGAGATATCTTTGCAGACACTTCTAGGAACAAGGTGAGTGCTCAATATCTCCAATTTTTCAAGGATGTTCACTCGGTTAATACTTATGCTTGGGGGACAGCGTCACTTGCCTACCTACTCAATAAACTCGCACAAGCATCTAGGTTGGCGAGTACAAACATTGGAGGTCCCCTTGGGCAACTCGCACAAGCCTCACTTGTAGAAGTCCCTGTTTCGGCGTAGATTTTGTAACAATCTTTGACGAATATGATTTACTTCATCCCCTTGGGCAACCAATTGATTTCCATCCTTAAAAGGTCCTAGTTGTTCCGTGGTGACATGGAAACCACAATTTCCATCCCATTCGACATCGTCCATGGATATAATAAACTCATGAATGGCTTCGGGTAAGTTCTCCAAGTAGTTTTTATAAATCATATTAGAAGGTCTCAAATACTTCCCCAAACTATCTCTTTTAGGACCCTTCATTTTCCCTTCCACATATATGGTTTTTTTCTCCTTTTGCTTGGGCAGCGGCGTGGTCTTTGTTGTTTCCATTTGTTGAGATATTACCTTTAAGCTTTACATCTCCTTCCAATGGTAGAGGACCACTATTCTTAACATCTTTGTTACTTGTTTCACCTTTACTCTTGCTCGGTCAACCACGTTTCTTTGATAGCTTCACTTCATCTATCTTGTATAACTTCTCTATTGCCTTCTTCTCTTCTTCGTACTTTGCATCATGGTACTCCACCCCGCATGGATCCCTTGTGGTAGGTGTTGGTTTTTTGGTAATAGCATGCGCTCTTTCTCTCTGCTCTTGTCGGTTTTCTTTCGTGGGTGGCCTACCTTTTTGTGGCCCCTTTTCCGGTTCTAATATACCTTGTTGGGTGTGAGGATAGAACATTGGCATCATGTTTTCCCATAAGATTCATTTATGAGGTCGCAACATCCCACGATATATTTCAGCCAACCTTTTTCCGTAAGGTGTGTCCCAAATCTCTACATCATCGTCCTCGTCGGGCATAGGATCACTACTCAATTGTTTCCAATGAGGATCAATAGCCTCAAAAGGTATCCTACAATCCTTTTACCGAAGTAGCTCATTCCGACATGGAAGTCTCATGCTTTCCCTCATTTTACAAACACACTCTTCTTGGGAGTTAGCGTCCATTTTGTCCATCAAATCCACTTCCTTCATTATAAGTTCAATGCACAAATGAGAGACCATATGGGTTAGTCCTCGGATCCACTTATCATCCGGTAATTCATCATGCTTCATCATTAGACTTTTTTTTCGAATAACGCTCTAATTATTATAACGTCACTCATGAAATAGTCTTCCATTGCGTCAAAAACCGTGACGAACGTGTCCACGCACCCAAATAGATTCTTCTTCAAATGATAGTAATCCTACTCTACCATACTTGTAGCTTAGTTGTCGAAGTGCTTGTGGTGGTTTTTAAATGCACTAACAAATCTATGTGCGTTCGTATCCAAGAATTGCTACCGTAAATATATAATGATTTTCGGGTATTTGACGCCCCAATTCACAATGATCTTTGCAAAATTTTCTTAAAACACTTCTTCGATGATGGACCAAGTCAAAGCTTCCCAATCATTGTGGAAACATGCCCACATCCTTTCATTAGACTCATATGATTCCTTGAATTCTTTCTTCTTCACTTCTCGTTCTCTATCCGGTAATGTAGCAATCTTCTCTAGCTCTTTCAACTTGAGCGGTTGGATTATCCCTTGGCATTTATTCTTAACATTAATCCATACATGAAAGGTACATAGAAAGTTTTGTGCGTTCGGAAATACCTTCCTTATAGGAAACATCAATGCCGCCTCTTGGTCGGTAACCATGACCTTTGGAAGAGCATCCTCTCGGAAGATTAACTTCACTTGTTCCAATGCCCACACATAGCTTTCTTTCAACTCATCATGCAAAAAACAAAAAGCAACGGTGAAAGGTGACTTGGTTGACGTATGACCAACAACGTTCATCAAGGGAATCTCATACTTATTGGTCTTATAAGTGCAATCCAATATGAGAACTTGTGGGAAGCATAACACCAACTTTACGCATTCCGGATAGGCAATAAAAAGGTGCGTCACATGGACGAATTCATCTAATTTCTTTTGGCAAGCATAGTTCTTCTTTTGCGCCAACCACAATAATTGTTGCATCACCAACCTACCTTGCAAATCCTTTCTTCTCAAAGTACTTCTCGCGCTATAGATTTGTTCCAACGTAGTCTTGTTATTCTTATCATCCGCCTTCAACTTGCTAAGAATTTTAGAGGGAGGCATACGTGCTCGTGTCATTTTATATAGCTCCACATATTCATAAGGTTTGAGTCGTCCGGCTCTATAATGTCCATGAAGATCCTTTGGACGTGGGTGGTTATGACGGCAATCCATATCTTTATTCATTGTGAAACTTTCTTCATCTGCGTTCCAATTTAAGGCGATCTTGAAAGGACAATTTATCTTCCTTGTTTTAGTCTTATATTTTTTCCCGGTCTTCCCAACATATGGCTTACCTTTTTTCTTCTTGCTTACTTTCTTCCCGCCCCTCTCACAAACCATCTCAACCCGTTTCTTTCGGCTTTGTCTACCTTTAACTAGGACGCAGTTGATTTTCCAAGCATGTTCCTCAACCCATTTAACAACTTCTTCTTTGGTTTTCCACGTCTACATATCCACAAGTACAAAACTTTAGTTTTATTAATGATTTTTCATACAACATACTTGAAAATTAATAAAAAAATAAACTAGTTATTTACCTACCAAGTCAGTTTGGAAGTGATCTCTAGTATCTTCATGAATGACATCAACAGGTGGTGGTTGATCCTTCATAGTTTCTATTTCGGCAACAATCTACAACAATATCGCACAGGTTTTGGGTCAGGTTCGGCTAACGCGAACAACTATATGAATTCGTGTTTGACTTATAAAGCCGAACTACATGTAAAACATGGATTCGGCCTATTTGGGACTAATATTATAAGCCGAACCATAACACTTGAAATTTCTAAAAAGTTCTAAAAACAAAAATTATTGTTCGGCTGTAGAACGAGTAAGCCGAACATTACACTGTAACTTGTATGTTTTTTTAGATATGATTCGACTTACAATTTTACCTCATATTTGAGCCGAACCATGAAAATTGTTTGGCGCGAAAATAATTGAATGACAGTTCGGCGTATATATTTCTCAAACGAATAGGCCGAACTATTCTTGTTTACTATGGTTCGGAATACATATTATCTGCCGAACATTGCTCTGTTGCGCCGAACTAGTTGCAAAAATCATAACTTTTGGTGAAATCAAGCTACAAAACGGACATTAAACAACTTATACAACCATACATGTGTATTATTAGCATTGGGTTCTTCATCTATGTACTTATCTTCGGGATTTGGCTCCATAAATGAATCATCTTGAGCTTGAGAAAAAAGTTGAGTTTGGGTAAAATCATTTTCATAATCCAACAAATTAGCCATTTCTGGATCTCCATCGTAATATGTATTTTCTTAGCTTTACGTGATGAAGATTCACCTTGCTCACTCGAATTTGTATCACACATCTCTCAATGTTCACAAAGATCACAAACAAAGAAAAAAAAAATCCTCCTCTCCTTCTTCTTTCCTCCTTCTTCTTTTTCTAAAATTATTCACTAACTAACTATCCTTTAACAAAAAATTATTATCATAAATTAACACTAAACTAATTTTAATCATTAATAATTAATTAATTTTTATTATCACTAATTAAACACTAATCTCATGAGGGGTATTTTAGCATTTTTGAAAAATGCAGGATAAGGGCGACCCTTGAAATACTATTAGCACCCATGTTTTTGTCTTATATGTATGCCCCAAAAAATTTAGGTATGCCCCAAATTAGGGTTCTTCATTTATGTGGAGAATCATGTGGTGTTTTACTATTACCGGTGGTGAAACACCCAATTTATGCTAATTTTTGAAACTGGATGATTTATATCAATTTTCCATCTTACCAATAGTGATAAAACAGTGGGACATTTCACAAATTCAGACGACAAACATAGAGGAGGATTACAAGCAGTTCTGGAGTACAGTAACTGTAAGTCTTGAGATATGAAAAATACCAACGCAAAAATTCATGAATATTCAATACTTAAACTGAGGAAATATCTGGAAAGGGGAAAATGACCAAGATGACTATCAGAAAAACAAACTTTTGTGCGTCCTTCTTGGCTTCTCTCGTGTTGATGCTATTAGAATATGATGACATTCAATGGTTTATTCATTGGAAGCAGCACTTGCATCACTCAGGTCTACTGTAAGATCAATTTCCTGCAAAATGAAGAACTAGAAGGAAAGCTATTAGTATTCGACATTTGCTAGAAAGAGAGCACAGGTAATCAAGTTGAGCACAAGTAATCAAGTTGAGCACAAGTAATCAAGTTGAGCACAAGTAATCAAGTTGAATAATCATAGGAAGATCTTGATAACTATGCACAGTTCCAAGAGAACATTACCTCCTATGTAATTCGATTATACATTGCAATCACTTTAGTAACCGTAGACTCAAAGTGTGTCATTGCATCATAACTCTGTAAAAAGTTGAGATTTCAACAGATGATTAGTTTGTAAAATGATAATGTGAAAGAGAACCCAGAACCAGCCTTTGGATCAACTTTCATGAAAGGTGGAGCACTAGGGGTACTTGACATTTACTTTCTTTTAGTCTTAACGCAATAAGAGAAGATGTGAGATAGAGGTGGAAATGCGTTTATCTGTCCGCAAAATATTTTTCATACTTACAGTAGATATGTAGCAGTTGTCATCTATGTCCTTATTAGTGGGTTGATATCTGTCATAAATGTCAAAAAATGTTTCATCAACAGGTCCAAGTATTTCGATTCCAGGCTACAGTTCTGTCTCAGGATGGTCAGTTTCTGCTCATTTGATACAAAATCAATATGTTTTCCTTTCGGTGCAACATTGTGCGCATACGAGCAACATATGAGGTACCTGCATCAACGATTATTTGCACATTTCTAAGAGACCTCAAGTTCCAGTGACATTATTGAGAACTTGGTGGCTTAAGTTTAGCGCCAAGGAAGAGAAGTTAAACTTACATATCTTATTTACGCCCAAGTTTCTTCTGAGGCAAAATAACCTGAACTGAGTGAGACTCACTGGTGTTTGAAATAAGATGACTTTTTATTCAAATAGCACGTGCGACTCTTACGACTTTTTTTAACCTATTTGCATCATACATATGGAATTTCAGAACCTATTATGCGAGACAGTTGACGGGCAAAAATATTTGGGCATTAGACATATACCTTGTCAGGAAAATACGAAGGGTCGCATATAATTTTCTTGCCTTTAGCAGTTTACCCATCAGATGTCATGCCGTATGCTTTCCCATCACCGTCAAATTATATCTATTAATTGTGCGCAAGGTAATCAGTGTTGTTCATGTTGGGGTATTAGTTGGCATTGCTAAACTTTCAACGATTCATAAGTGCATATCATATGTTCTATTACAAGAGTTTGCATTTGCTTTTGCGGATACCAATCCATTCATAATTTGTACCTTGCATTCTTCCTTCGTCCCTTTACAGAAATTTTCTCAAAGAATTTCGGTGGAGTTATTTTGAACTTCATGTGCTCACAACCAATGGTGAAACACCCATTTTATGCTAATCTTTGAAAACAAGATGATTTATATTGATTTTGTATCTTACCACTACTGATAAAACAGTAGGATATTCCAAAAACTTGGACGACAAATATAAGAGGAGGATAACAAGCAGTTCTGGAGTACAGTAACCTTGTAAGTCTTAGGATGAAAAAATATCTTCAAGGGAAAATAAATGAATATTTTATTACTCAAACTGAGGAAATATCAGGAAAAGAAAAAAAAGACCAAGGGACTGTAAGAAATTTGAGCGTCCTTCTAGGCTTCTCTTGAGTTGGCGGTATTAGAATGTGATGAAGATATTCGATGGATTTTATTCATTGGCAGCAGCACTTGCAGCAGTTAGGTCTACTGTAAGATCAAATTCCTGCAAAATGAAGAACAAAGGGAAGCGATTAGTATTCAACATTTGTTAGAATGAGAAAACATGTAATCAAGTTGGATAATCCTCAGAAAATCTTGATAACTATGGACAGTTCACATTACAAAATTGCAAGAAAACATTACATTCCATGTTATTCGACTGTACATTGGAATCACGTCAGTGACCGTAGACTCAAAGTGTATCGTTGCATCATAACTCTGTAAAAGTTTGAAATTTCAGCATATGATTAGTTGTTCGTAAATCAACTTTCATGAAATGTGGAACATTAGGGGTACTTGATATTCACTTTTCTATTAGTTTTGATGCAATAAGAGAAAAAGTGAGATAGAGGTGGAAATGCGTTTATCTGTCCGCAAAATATTTTGCATACTTACAGTAGATATGTAGCAGTTTTCATCTATGTCCTTATTAGTGGGTTCATATCTGTCATAAATGTCAAAAAATGTTTCATCAACAGGTCCAAGTAGTTTGATTCCAGGTTGCAGCTCTGTCTCGAGATGGTCAGTTTCTTCTTCAGTTGATACAAAAGAAATGTATTTTATTTTTGGTGCAATATTGTGCGCATACGAGCAATATAAAAGGTACCTGCATCAACGATTATTTGCACATTTCTAAGAGACCTCAAGTTCCAGTTACATCTTTGAGTACTTGGTGGCTTAATTTTAACGCCAAGAAACCAAGGAAGAGAAGCTAAACTTACATATCTGATTAACCCCCAAGTTGCTTCTGAGGCAGAATCACTGGTGTTTAGGATAGGATGACTCATTATGCAAATTGCATGCGCGTCTCTACCGACCTTTTTAACCGGTTTGCATCATACATGGAATTTCAGAACCTATTATGCGAGACTGTTGACAGGAAAAGTATTTGAAGATCAGATATTGCCATATACCTTATCAGGCAAATACGAAGGGTTGCATAATATTTTCTTGCCTTTGGCAGTTTCCTCTTCAGATGTCACGCCGTATGCTTTCCCATCACCGTCGAATTCTACCTGTTATTTGCACGTAAGGTACTAATCAGTGTTTTTCATGTTCGGGTATTAGTTGGCATTGCTGAATTTTCATCGAGTCTAAATGCATTAATATATTTTATGTTCTACTATGATAGTTTTCAATCCACAATTTACTTCAGTGACAAATTTTACCTTGCATTCGGGCTTGTGAAACATGTAAGTTCCACCATAAACAACACTAAGTCGAGCAAATCCATGGAGATTAAATCCCAAGATTTATCATTTCCTGATAAATCCGTATCAGCTACAGACAACACTAACCTATGGGAGTTCACCCAAACCATAAAATGGATAGATCCTCCTTGAAAATGTGCCAATGACTCTGCATAAAGCTTAAATCCACATGAAGAAGAAAAATCAGTAGTAGTACAAACTATACCGATAAATTGTAGCCATTGTGACATTGAGGTTGCAACAGTTAATTAGTACATGGTCGCTGTTTCTTCTGAATGTACACTGTTTGGTTTCTGTATTGCCTTACATTTGAAACCATAAAGTTAGTGAATCATTATTCTGATTACTGAAAACTGCAGCATGCGACGGTCCTATGTTGTGGTCCTAATATTTGTGTTACTAAAATGAATGGTCCATGGACTCTTTCATTCAACACCTACTGTTCCCCTCACATGAAACATTTTCAGTGCACTAACTACCAATTATCTTTTCTTCATTTGTACAAAACTGAGATAGAAACTCAAGAGGCAAAGGTAGACTATATAGTTGGAGTTGGATGGATGACTGTACCGTAAAACACAACTCGGTAGGTTTCTCAAGATTAAAAAAAAATTACCTTCATTTTCTTGACAAATCTCATAGCAGGTTCATCCAAGTAGCTATCATCTTTATGTAGTGCCAAAGCGTGGCCAATGAAGTCAATTGTATTATCTCCTAATCCAAATTTCCTACACGAAAGTACAACTTTTAGGATAATACAATTGCGCTTGATAATAACTACTAGAGTTGCTAACTTGAGTAAACAAAAAATAGTTCAAGGATAAGAGAGTGAGATTGAGATATATAACGAAATAACTTCTCGTGCTGTAACTTTGTTCAGATCAAGCCCTTCATGAGATTTTGGATCATTCTCCTCGTAATCTTTCACATAAATAAATAAATTTGTAAGGAGTAACCTATTATTGTCCATTGTTTATGGACATCCTAATAAAGAGTAACCTATTATTGTCCGTTCTTTACGGCCTAGTAAATACCATCCGGTAGTAACTACAAAAATAAATGAACCATCAATAGTTAGTTTCTCTCATGACAAAGATGTGCCACATGAAGATCAACATTTGTGATTGGTCTCAAATATTAAATGCGTGACAAACAAATTTCTGGTGAGTAATCAAAGTTTTAACCCTCACATACAAGAAATGCACAATGTAAATCTATGAAATCAGGAGCAAAAATACTGGACAATGTGCATGAGCCCCTTAATGTAACCATTATCATGGACTAGACCAGAGGGCACTGGAAGTCTACAACCATTCCGAAAACTATTTACTACTCCATCCTTTTTAGTTTTGGTCCACCATAGTCTATTCTCAATCCAAAACAAAGGTGCTAATATCGTAAAACCCACATTTACTTCTCCATCCGTTGCAGTTAAAAGTCGTTGTTCCCATCACTGACTGATGGTTAGAACATTGAAGACCAATTTCATACTGGTAGTAGTATATTAGCATTAGTAGAAAGTAGTTGGATCTGCTCACCTAAATTAATTAATTACATTCCTTTATTTTCATCACTTGTTTTTTTTTATATGTACTAAATTAAAATTCCCATTTTCAATTCCTGTAAACCCTAGAAAAAAAATCCAACTGTTAACAATGGCAGGTTTCTTATCAGTTCTGAAACGTATCTACCTTATTATTTACAATTGGACTATCTTCGTTGGCTGGTAATTTCAATCTCTTTCTATCTGATTTTATAATTTTTTAATAAAATTCTCTGTTTTTGTTGAGATTTTGGTAGTTTCTAATATGACTTTTTGTATGTGAATTTGTTTATAGGTTTCTAGTTTTGTATATGGCTTTGATGACTTTGAAAGAATCGGGTCATGAGCATGTTTATAATGCTGTTAAAAATCCTCTGTTACTTGCTCAAACTGCAGCTATAATGGAGGTAAACTTAAACGAACTCTAGTGTAAAAAGAGATTCATTTTTGGTTGAATTTTTGGAATTTCTCTGATAATTTTGTTTGCCTTGTTGATAGATTCTTCATGGTCTCGTAGGCTTGGTAAGATCTCCAATTACAACAACTTTTCCACAGATCAGATTAAGATTATTTGTAACTTGGGGAATTTTGTGGAGTTTTCCTGAGGTATGAAGATTTACAATCATTTTATAGCTAAGCAATTGAAGATTAGAAGTTGACAGAGTAAATGTTTTGGTTTGCAGACCCGAACGCATGTGCTAGTTAGTTCTTTGGTAATAAGCTGGTCGATTACCGAGGTATGTGCTCTACATTATTGGAATGTGCAAGAATAATCAATATTGTTTCATACTTGCATTCAATTATTTGACATGTGCTTGTTTTTTGCATATCTTTCTAATTTTGTAATGTTTCATGTTGAGTGTAGATTATCAGATACTCTTTTTTTGGTACAAAAGAGGTACTTTGGTTTTGCACCTTCATGGTTGTTGTGGCTCAGGTATAATCAATTCCTCAATTATAAACATGACATATATCGTTCTTCCCTTTCTTCTAGGAAAATGTCATCATTTCATTCAGTACATTGATTTTTGTGCAGGTATAGCACCTTTCTGGTATTGTATCCAACTGGAATTACAAGCGAAGTTGGTCTAATATATATCGTCCTGTAGGACATAAAGGTAATGAATTCAATCAAGTCTCTTCTGCACGTTTAATGTATCAATTTTTGTTGTAATATTTAGTTGTAAACTTTCATTTATCAAGAAAGCAGACCTCTTAGTTGTTGACAATGTAATGATATTCTAAGGAGACCTTTGCAGATTCCTAAAATGAACTGACACTGCTAAGAAAACTTCCTTGATATCTAAACTCATTGCCAGAAGTCTAGTTTTTAGTCATGCAAAATATAGAAAACTACCATAACTCAGGAATAAAAAAGTTTGTACTATTGCCTCATCTCCTAGAATTAAGAATTTGTCCTACTTTCCATAAAATAAATAAAATGTCCTACTGCATTCTCAATACATATATCAGTGTTTACGTGGTTGATGATTGACAGTCAGGTGTATAATCCAAAAGACCTTTTTATATCCTTGCTTACTTGTGTTAAACCGTCAAAGCAGTGGGTTTAAATTTTGTTATGTATCTTCTTCACCTCAATCTTTTTGATAATTTTTTGTAGGGATCTGAGAAATACTACATCAGGATGCCAAACCAATTTAACTTCTCATTTGATTACTTCTATACTGCAATTATTGCCCTCGGCATCTATGTCTCATGCACGTAATCACTGATAAGTGCATATTTTGCATATATTTTAGTCTCAATTCCATGCTAGTAATTGCTCTTATTCTTGCAAATTATTGTATATTATGTTTGTTTTCTTTTATTGGTGTTTCATTAGGTGAATCATCCAAAAAGAAGTGAAAAGAGATACAAAGTGAAGTCTACAAATGGAGAAGGGCCAAAGACCAAGTGTAACTCATTAAAATCAAGGAGTTCTTGATATCATCTCGAAGAGGACGAAAAGACGAAGCCAACGGCGAAAGAATGAGGTCAATCCTACAACATATGAAGAAGTAATGGCGAAACGAAAAGTTAAGTTGTCAATTGTCCAAAACTGGCAGTTAAATGGGAAGTGCTAAATAATTATATTGGAACTACTAAGGGGCATCTATTCTGTTAAGAGGCAGCCCTAGTGTTAAAGGCACCCATATTTCTGTTAGGGCTGCCACCACCATCTTCTTTACCAAGCATCACGACCATGTTCAGGGAGTAACTACCATTGGTAGTTGACGACGCTGTTGAGCATAATGATGCCTGATTTTGGGAGATATAGCGATTGGTGGAGCTTGGCATTTGCAGGGATGAATTGACGGCCTTAATGGAGCCGTTTGGGTGGTTGTCGCTGGAGAGGATTAAAGGAGTAGACCTTGGCTACTGTTAGAGATCGATGGTGATGTGAAGGAGTGTTGGATGAGCATAGAAGAGGGTTCAAGTGTCGATGGAGTTGCTGCTTCTATGATCAATGGAAGGGAATACGAAGAATATGAAGACGGTGGTGCTGTGGCTGGTGATGATCGTCATTTGAGAATTCAGGGAAGACGTCATGGTCGAGTTTGTTAATCATGGAGGTTGTAAGGGAGGAATCACTGAAGATATGCTGTTGTAATGATGAATACGCCAGAGTGAATGGGTTTGTTGTCCGGTGGTCAATGGAAGTGACTGCTGATATTAGAAGCTTCAGCGTCGATGAAGATTTCGAATACAGATTGATTGATAACGAGTTTGAGAAAGAGATGGAGGTATCAATGGAAGTTGGAGTTGGATATGATTGAGAAGAACTCGTAAACGGAAGAACATAGTGTTGTTGATCATCATCGGTATTGGGAATAATGGCTGCAGCCGTTGGTGATGATATATCGGCAATAGAGTAGTGAGTGACTGAGAAGAACTTCGAGCCTAGGAGATGAGGTTAACGCTGATGGAAGAGAAGGTGGAGCTCACTGTGGTGCTGTTGGCTGTCGAGTAGGAAGAATCTGAAACGAGCTCGGCTGTGATAACGAGAGAAAGCAGCGAGTTGCAGCCGGTGTTATGCTGTGACATAAGAGTGACGATAAGGTAACTCATGGAGAGTTGAGCTATGGATGATGTGGAGTAATGGTGATGGCTGCTGTTATTATATCGCTGGAGCATTCTATGATAATGGAGCTCGGCATAGTTTGATGTTGGTTTGAGAAAGAAGAGGTGGTCAAGTTAGGGAGTTAACCAAGAAACTTAGAGAGGAATTCAGACAAGTTTACGGCTAGAACTCCTAGTCGTGATTACAGTGAAAGAAAATGGTTAAAACATCCAGGAGAACATACGGACCGAAAGTCCTGGCCGTAATAAGAGAAGAGAAATAAGCTGTCAGTCTCCTGAAACCGACAAGCTAAATTAAACTGAGAATTTGGATTGGGCTGGGCTTCTACAGCTGCTGCACAAGACCAATATGTTGTGTTTATGCGACTATTTTGCATGGCCAGACTTGGCTGTGACTTATTTTGGGAATTATGACGAATTTTGGCAACCTACTTCATGGGATTTCGAGCACGGGCGCTTCCACAACTTGGAGACTATATAAAGAGACTTCTTAACCTAATAATATCAATATACTTCTCATAACACTTTTGTTCTTCATAAAAATATTTTAGGGTTTATCCCTTTAGGGGGAAACCGGGTAATTGTGTGTTCATGAGAGGCTAAGCTTTGTTGATTGAGGATGAATTCAATGTTCTAGCGTGAAGCTCTATTATTATACAAGTTTGTTCGGAGTTTTAATCATCTTATCGTTTGTCTTTACCATATTTGATCTTTATGAGTGATTCTTAGATTGATTTGGGATGCATACTAGATTAGTATATTAATTGTTCTATTGCTAATATTGGGTTAGGAGATAAGTAATCGTCGAATAATTCATACACAAGTAGAAATCGCGAGACCTTGCAGAGGGATTATGTGGAGAAATTTCGAGTGAAGATAACACCAGCAAGTGGACCTTGAGATAAGAGTTTAACTACTGGGATCAACCTAATTCACAAATTCTAAAGCGTTCGATTGGATTACACCTTGAGTGAGATACTACTTGGTGGTTCATTGAATAGAATCTAATATTGGAGAGCTTCCGTATCCGTGGTAAAAGTAGTTTTGGGGATAACACTGAGCTAGCTATTATTCTACGGTTGGTGATGAATGGTTCTAACGAAGATAGATAAGTATACTATGCAAGTCATCGTTTGGTAACGACGAAGGATTCCTTGATCATCTCTTTCTTTTATTTGTTATTCCTTTTATTTATTTCATAAACCAATCCCCCCTTTGTTTTATCTTATTTTGCTGAACTAAATAACATATCAATTATACTGCTCTTCGTGGGAACAAACTTGACTTCCATTATATTACCAGTTAATTAGTGGAAAATATCTTGATTAATTTGTTGTGGTTACGACACGCATCAAATTTTGGCGCCGTTGCCGGGGAGCGGTTGTCAATTGATTTTTTATTTGTTTAGCTTGTTTTTGTTTTTAGACTTTTTATTTTGTTCTTGTGAGTCGTCATGTTTCCTTACGTACATAACATGTACGGAGCACAAGACCCATCATCATATTATAGTGGAAATTAATATGGTTTTCAATCTCAATATTATGACAACTACCAACCATTCCATGGGTATAATCAAAACCAATCTTTTGGCTATGATCAATATTCTACGGAACTTTATGGTTATTCTCATACATATCAACAACCTTATGATGGGTATGTAAGTGAAAACCCACAAGGATGGGGGGATAGTTATGCTTCTAATCAAGATTCTTCTAGTCTTACAGATCTTATGCACCGATTTATGGATAATATGGATCGGGAAAATCAAAAGTTGGACCAACACATTCAAATGATGGATGAACGCGGCCATACTATGGAGATTTATGCTCCTAAAGATAGTTCTTCTACTCTCGAAGATCTAATGCACCAATTTATGAATAGTTTGGATCGGGAAAACCAACATCTGGATGAACACAACAAAAAGACTGAAGATACACTTCAAGAACTTCAAGAGGTTATTAACAACCTAAAAAGAGAAATGGATCAAATTAATAAGGGAATAAATTAGGAAGAAGTTTGGCCTCAAATCCAAATCAATTTCGACGTTCCCATGATCCATAATGGATATGCGATTCATGAGTATCTTGAAGATGAGCAACCTTTGGAAAATCCTTGCAATAATGGTAATGTTATTCTAACTCCGGATCATTATAATGATCACTCGCCTATTCAAAAGGAGGAGAATGAATACGACATAACCGTTGTTATAAATGGTGTAACGTACTCAAACAATGAATTTAGGATTTGCACCAATGAAATAGACTTTCTAGGAGATGATTCTGATTCCGATGACGAGGTTGTTGAAGAAATAGAGATTGAGAATGAAATCAAATTGGTTGAAGTTGTGGAAGACCCAATTGAGCTAGCCAAGGATTATAATGATGCTGAGATTTTGATTGAAGCACAAACTGATGAAGAATGGCTAAATAGTTTGATAGAGGACCACGATACAAATGAGGTAAATAATTCATTACAATTCTTTAAGAATGATGAGGATCCTGTAATACAAGAGATTATGGAAGGTTTGTCTAATCCTTTGCATATTTCTAAATCTTTTGATTCACATCACTTAGGATTGAGTATTTGTGCTTCTAAAATTCTTAAGGATTATTTTACTTCTAATTATCCACCACTTGATGCGTTTGATTCTAGCATTGTGCAGGTTCAACAAGAGGAACCTATAGAAGATCCCTTATTTTATGTTCTCTATCCACTTTCGAGTGTAGAAGGACTAAGTGTGGGGGAAGCTTTCAAGCTATAAAAATTTCATTATTCATATTTTATGCTAATCATTGTGTGAAGTTGTTACTAGAATTGCAGATTGTTTTCTGGGAAGACTACCAGATTTTCAGATTGTTGGTATATGGACGATAACAAAAGAGTCGGGCTGACGACTTTAAACCAAGCGCTAAATGGGAGGCAACCCATAGGTTTTGTATCTCTATCTTTTGTATTTTATTTTCTTAGATTTTAATATCATATTTTCATCCCCATGTTTAATTTTATTGAGTCCGGAATCTATTTTAGAAGAGAATTATGACGAATACCTTTTCGTCAGAAAAATTCAGACTGCGCGTAGTTCAGTCCAGAGACCATAACTGTCAGAACGTTTATCTAAATAATTCTACCTTTTGACACTGTGTAGAAAACACGTATATGAACAACTTTTGTGAAATGGAGTTTTTTCAAATTCCTTACTAATTTGCACAGTTTTTGCGTTTTATATGCTGTCATGTTAGAATTCAGAATTTTCAGTTTTACACATTGAGGACAATGTGAAGTTTAAGTGTGGGGGAGTATTTTGCATATAGATTTTTCAAAATTTTGCATAAAAAACCTTCAACTTGTAGAGATTTTAGAGTCACTAACATACTTCTAGGTATGTTTACATTGAGATTCTGACCGACATAACTGAACTTGGAAGTATTAGGGAACTACGTTCGGAATATTCTTACGAATTGGAGTGTTAAATAATGGATTTAATCATGCCGGTGATGCAAATTAGGAGCAGAGAGAAATGCATTATTAGAGTTGCTGATCAATCATTAGTGGAGACTACCCATTTTCATATCAACCAAGGCACCAGACCAAATTTTCTTTGTAGCTGACTAAAGAGCTTTCTTTTGAGTGTGTGTCACCGTACGTTAATTCCGGGTAGAATGGTGAGCTACCCAACTTCACACCATTTTCAGCACTATTTTTGATCTCTTGAGTGCTAATTTTGTCAATCATAAGGGTGACGTCTATAGACGAAAACCACCTTCTTGTAGTTTGATTTGCAGTTAGCACCATTCTCTCTCTCGCCAACAACAGATCCATAGAAACACATCATCATCAACAATGGAGCGACATCAAAATATACAAGGAAAGTTGAAGGCATTTAAGGTTTACAAGCAACAATTCAAGGAAGAGCGAAATTTCATATCCAAGTAAAGCAACATAAAATGAGCGTATTTTTATATACATGTTGAAGACTTTGGATCGAAATTATAAATCCAAGTTGAAGACTTATTCATAAGAGCGAAGAAAATCAAGATGTAGGGTCAGAATATCGCCATGACAATACTCTTGCGAGATTAAATAACACTTCTGCGAGAATACCGCGAGCTCTTCAACAAAACTTTGCGAGTGTCACAGAGTAAGTTAAAGAATGACGTAATAGCTGACGATTGAGGAAACATGAGAAGAGCGTGATTTATCTGCGACGGTTACAATGCTTGCGAAATTTCATATTATAGTTGTTGCGATAAGATCGCAAATCAAATCCGAAAGTAAAGGACAGCTTAGCTGTCATCCATTATGTATCTACCCTATATATAGAGACCCAGTATGTACAGAGAGAGGATGATGTATTTTTGAGAGTTGAGATAATCTTGAGGAGAGAGAAAAACTTCAAGAGAATAGTTGTGTTCTTGATTTCTTCCGCTTCTGTAAACATTTCTGAGAATTAAATGATAAAGAGTCGTTTTTGATCTTCAAGTATGAGTTGATTTTCATGAAATCTTAACAAGGGTGTAGTGTAGGATTTCCTGCAACTATTTTGGCGCCCGAAACAGGGACTGAATTAACGAAAATCATAGAAAAGATGAAGTAGAAGTTGAGAGTTATTCAAAATCAAGAAGATAATTAAGCAAATTGGTGAAATAGTTGAAGGAAGAATGATTAGAACAAAAGAGAATTGTAGGAAATTAGAGTGTGATATGGTAACAAGAGCAATGATTGATAAATTCCATGAAAACATCAAGGGGAAGATACATAAACGGGATTTTGAAGGAAGGAAAATTATGACGGTGGAGAAAATATCATCATTAAAGGATTGGGAAAAGCAGGAGATCACGTTTACAACAGCAGAAATACCAGAAGAAAATTTAAATCACACATCTCCTTTGATAATCACGGTATCCACTATACCAATGGGAAGAGGAAAATCAACAAAATCTGCGGAAGAATGGGATGTAAATAGAATTTTAGTGGACACAAGAAGTTCTGTGGATATAATATTTTATCATGCTTTTAAGAAAACTAGATTTTGTGCATGTGCTACCCCCGGGCATCTTCGAAAACTTGGTTCACCAATTCAATCTACAAACTACAAATACACTGCATCACTGCCTCTTTCTTTGGACCATATTTTTTATTTGCTTCGCCTCGCCCTGCCCCGCCTCGATATGATTTGGTAAAGCTCTGCTTCGGCTTTGCCTCGCCCCGTCCCGATTGGTAAAGCTTAGCTTCGCTTCGTCTAGTCCCGATTTGATTTGGTAAAGCTCGGCTTCGCCTCTCCCAAGTCCCCATTTGATTTGGTAAAGCTCGGCTTCGCCTCGCCCCATTCTGATTTGATCCCGATACATTAAACCATTTTTTTTCTTTTAACAAAATTGGCATGTCATGAATTTTTGATTTGGTGTGGCTCACATTTATGTATAAACAAAGTATCACATAAAAATTACAAATATTACATCCACGCTATATGTGGTCCGAACATAAAGATGGCGTCAATGATAATCAAATACTTCGAACTCAACGAACTTTTTTTTACGTGAAGGGGTAAGGTCCCATTGTGTTATAGTTACGGAAAAAGAAAAAGAAAAATGGCATCTATATAATAGTCTACAATGATATATTTGATCTTCGTCAGAGGTAATCTCGTGCACCAAGGCACTGGCTATACCTCCTCACACACATATAAGCAAGATATTAACAAAAAGTATTCATTGTTTTATATCCCTAAAGTGTACACATGTATAATGTATTGCAACATATAGGTCCTGGTTAGAATTCTATAACTGCATAGTGAACATTGATACGACATTCTATATAAGTATAATTTCTTTCCAATGACGAAGATCAGTAAAGGCCATAAACTGTTGCCATTCAGAATAGAGCAAATATGTGTGCAGCGTAGACATGCATGTTTATTTCTTTTTTACATGTGTCTCCCCATGATTTTATGCAGCATGTTTAAGGTCCCATGATTTTTGTTCATCATCGATGAGGTTCTACGGTACTTGTAATAGTGAACACGATGAGGTACTTAAACCAAATGTTGTTATAGAGTTTCAAATGTTAGCATCTTGTCTCAGGGAACTAATAGAAATGTAGCTTAGTGGTGTATGATCTTCATTAACTCTCCTCCCTGAGAATCTATAATGGATGAATGTTGGTACCAAATTATGTCCTTGCAGCACACAATTTGATCCTGTATCGTAGGTTAATATAGAATCTTCATTAACTCTCCTCCCATTGCTTAATATAGAATGGTGGTTGTATACAGCAAGAGCTTACCTATGACTCAGAAAGGCTATTGTTCCTAACATCACCAATATATTAGTATTGTATCTGCACTCACTTATTCTATTATAGTCATGTCTAAGGGTCCTGACCATTCCATATCTCCATGGTGGTTTCTGCAATAATCTCAGTTAAATTACTACACAGGTACACGCAAAGAATGAAGTATAGTTTCCAAAATCATCAATGAGAAGTTAAAATTTAAAAGTTAATATATGCCCATCCCCCCTGATCAATCTCTTAGACAAAATCCATACTCAAAAAGCTGCCAGATCTCATTCACTATTCTACAACTATTTCATACATGAGAAAAGAAGCAGAACCGGCCCTAATTGGATCCAAAAAAAAAAAAGAACGAAAAGGCAATACAAAGCAGAACACGCAAAAACTAATAAAAGACCATACTAAGAAGGGAGGCACTTTAAAAAAATTTTGATAAGAATATGCTGCAAAAAGTCTTTGGTACACATAAAATACAAACGATAAGAGAACTTTTTTGCAGTATTTATCGAATTACTATTGCACATAGATTCCTTATAATAGCACTCCAGAAATTTAAACATACTAAATTTGACGAAGTTGTAGCCTTGTAAAAAATTTAGTTATTACTTGTTGAACTCGAAATGAACTGAAATTTCAATTGTGTACCTTGATTATGAGGGGACTCGCAACACAATGAGTGATCACCATAGAGCAGACAAACTCAATCCAGTGGGCCAATTGACAGTACCTATAAAAGTAAATCAATATTAATACAAATAGAAGTCTTATAATTTCACAATTAGCATATGTCCATGTCTTACAAAAACATCCTGCATGTATTTCAATATTCATCAATTAAATCCTAAGAACAATCACTAATCATGAGTTGAGAAGATTTAATCACATATAAGTGTTACCAGGTTGATTAAGTGAAGTAATAATTATTATCTCCTTGTTCAATGTGTTATGTGAGATCGATGTTGCAACCGATTTCCCAACTGTAATGTTCAGCAACACATTATCCAGGGGCTTACGGGGCTCGAAGGTCCCAAATTAATAAAGACTAATATGTAAGAGCAAATCCATCTTTAATTACCTGCACTGACCAATTCAGTACATTAGATTGATAAGAATTACAGCCAGCAACACAAATTACTTATATATAACCGAACTGTTACATGCAGTCCTAATGAATCGTTAATGTCTCAGCATCCATTGGAATTAAAACCAAAAGTTTTATGGCTAATATGCACAAAATTAAAAGCAATCTTGCACATTCAATAATCAAAACTCATACTCATTTTTCCTACCACATTCTCTTTTGGACTAAAGGAGTTAGATATCAAGACGGTGATGCTACCTTATGTCAGAAATTGGTATGCTACACAGTAGATTGGTATGAGTTTTTGAACAAACACATACCCTTCGACCAACTGTAGGCCTTAGTAAAATTGTCCCTCATGTACAAATAAAAAACTAAACTTAATAACCAAAAAGCCAGTATCTTAAACTGAAGAAAATCATGTATTGCAAAACCCACCATTTTTCAGAAACCTTTAACGCTTCATTTTAGGAACTCCAACTCTAGCAACACCTACCTGAACATTTGCGCTCCCAGCAGCCCTGGTAACAAAATTGGCAGGCTTAATTTCTCATTTGAAGTGGCCAAGAAATTCCATGCATCATATTATTGTTAGAAGGTTTGGAGAAATCATTGGCTTTTGTAGGCATATTCTTAAGATGCTTCTAACAGTGGTGAATGTTTCTTAGAAAATAACCAAATCATGAAAATGTAAATCTTAATTTGCACAATAAATTATTTCTAAGCACATTTTCTGAATAGATAAATAAAAAAATTGGTTCAGTTACTAAGATGCACTCAATTAGTAAACCTGGAAAAATGTTAACACCCAAAATCATCCACACCCTCTATTTTAACCCTGTCTACCATTTGCCTTGCATATATATTCACTCACCCCAAATAAAAATCTAAAAAGATTAAAAACAATATTGTAATTTTAAAGATCCATGCCTTATATATGATACCTATTCTTTATTATCACACATCGAGGTAAGTTGTTTCCTTCATTCACTATACTCAAATTCCGTAGCACTAAAAGATGGGAAACATTCCTATGGTTCAGTGAATTTCCAATATAGATATTCACAACACCTAAAAACTGTTGAACACTATTTGTAAAACAGAATGATATTTATTTATACCTTGGGGCTTCTTACTTATGTAGGCGCCTGCTGGAATAACATTGCATGTGTAAGTTCTTGATACCGGTACCCCGAAACGAAATGCACCTTAGGTAATAATAAACAGGAAATACTAAGTTACAGAAATTCAGCCATATTATCCAGAACAATTTGATAATCCGCTGAATACCTCTTTGAACTTCCTCTTATGGTATGGTCAAGGATTGAGTTAGAATAGACAATGTGGAACAAATATACAATCAAAAACATTGTACCAAGTACTACCTTTAGCTGATATGAATTTGGAACACAATGTCGTACACCTCCAAAGTATGTCACTTGATATTCCTTTGGGGAACAATGGATCTCCTCACAAAAAATAAAAAACAAAAATAAAACACATAGCGAAATAAAGAACGGATTGTGAGAGATATCAAAAAATAGATACAACAGTTAATAAAGATGTTATAGATAAAATAGAGCAGTGCTTGAGATAATTGAATCAAAGACTTAAGATTAATTATGTCAAGGAAGAATGCTTTCCCTGTTTGCACACTTGCAGAGAGAGAGGGAGAGTGGGGGTACCCAATCAAGCATTAAACCTTCCTGGTTCACTGCTCGTCCAAAATCTATGAACCTCTCTAACAACAAGATACCAAAACCAAGCACATTTGTCTTATCTGATGACTGTCCAGTTGCTAAGTACTTAGGGTCTATGTGCCCAACAGTTACACAAATAGCTGTGCTTACATGAAAGTCACGTTGGTCCAAGATCTTTGCTAATCCAAAATATCCAACAACTGCTTCAAAGTCTAAAGCTAGCTTACCCCAATGATGATCTGCAAAATCATGTAAATTTTTAGACTCATAAGTATCTTAATAAAGCTATATAAAATGCTTTACAGACCGAGCAACAATTTATAGACCACATATATCATATTCCAGTTGAAACAATTTAAGCTTCTAATTCTTCAGTTGTAACAAAGATTGATATATTTGTGCATAATCCCGTAGCAAAAACCCTAATCAAAAATTTATCCTAAACTGTTTCGCGGAATACAACAACCCCAAAAAGGTGCACATCTTTCTGATTTAGCATTCATAAAAAAAATAAATAAAAAAACTAACCCATAATAACTTTGAAATAATAAAAAATAACCTTATATGATCCTGATGATAGAGATGGTAGCAACAATAAGACAGATCACCATCGTTGTAAAATCTCAAGTGAGTAAAGTTGAACAATCACAAATTGCATATGTAATCCAACAAACTTAAACGAAAAAATAAAGTGGAAAATGTACCGAGCCAACTATACTGATCAATTGCAAGATGTCAGCATTGGGTTCCCAAAGTTAATACCCAGTATAAACTTACTTGGTTCATGGAGATTCGCGACAATTTTTAATTGATTGGATGTGAACCACAACTTACAACTGAAATAAATCCCTCTCCCAGAACCATTCTTTAGGGCGTAGGCATAGGCTTATAAAAAAATAGGGTTTACGTAATTATTGTTCCAATGATTTTTATTTCAGTGCTCTGAATCATCAACTGAAATAAATCCCTCTCCCAGAACCATTCTTTAGGGCGTAGGCATAGGCTTATAAAAAATTAGGGTTTACGTAATTATTGTTCCAATGATTTTTATTTCAGTGCTCTGAATCATCGTATCCCTGAGCCGCACCAAAATCTGTAAAATAAACCATTAACATTATAACCCATCCTCAATATTCCGAAATGTACTCATAGACTTTCTTTAAGAGAGAAAACTCATGGGCAGCATTTGGTACAGTGTGTTCATTCTAGAGAAAAGAGCAAGATGAATGTGATTTCAAGAATGGGGTCATTTTCAAAGGTATTCATAAGTAAATGCAATGGCAAGTTTTAACCAAACTATGTACAGAAGAGATGAAACATAAAATACTTCAAATGGTAAGATTATAGTGTGGAAATGGAATTTCCACTGTGCTTGGTATTTACAGGAGAATAGAGAGCCTGAGACAAAGATTACCTTTGGATGAACTCCCTTACCATTGCTTGGTTTCTCCCATGCCAGTAATAGCTGCCGTCATCTTTTACTACTCAATTCTGCTGTGTTTTAAAACCATAATATAACCTTTAAATGCAATTGCCTAAAATTTCACCATCTTGCATACTCAGATAAAGTTCATCTTAAATCCGCTAATTAATCATAATCTACCACTTAAAATCAAGCATTAAAAAAATAAATCATAACTTTAACTGAAGTATACAACTAATCCACAACCCAAATCAGAGAGAAAGAAAAATCCACTTTCCAAACCCTCTCAAAATCAAAAATAAAAACCTAGACTTCCTGCTTGAGATACTTCCGCCGTTGTAGTGTAAGTTGAGATTATTAGTCTTGACGGGAACAAGGCATAAATCAATCTAATTAAAAACCCACTTCAGTATTCTTATAAACAATCGAAATTTATATCCAATTTTTTTTTTTTAAGAGAGTACAGTTGTTAACCTGAACCGAAAGAGTAGCATCGATCTTCTGTTAAACTTCTGGAAAAGAAGGAAGGTGGTGGAGAAGTACAGTTGTTAACCTGAACGGAAAGAGCAAGATTGATCTTATGTTAAACTTCTGGAAGAGAAGGAAGGTGATGGAGAAGAGAGTCGTGGGAGGTGGGAAACAATATTATGGCTATGAGAAAAAAGAGTTTTTTTTTTTTTTCTCTCTCGCAGGTTTAGGTTTATTTTCCCATGTAAATTAGTTAATTTAGGGAGAAAAAAAGTGGAATGATAAATATAAAAATTACTTCTTTTAGCAAAGAAAAAGCCTTGTTTTCCTCTTCTTTGAGGAAAAGTGAAACGGAGCAATTCTGTGTGAGGGTGAGGGTCATCGTTCAACGTGGAGCCTAAGGACCTTAGGCTTTTAAAGGAGTTAGATGGGATACAAATATGAAGAAATGTCTTGTCCAACATATCATATTCATGGCTTTGGAAAATCTTCAACAAAACCAAAAGGAGAAATAATGGTACGAATTCTATTAGGAGAAATTGAAACACAAGTAACATTATGTGTGGTAGACGTGTAATCGCCATACAACATGATATTGGGAAGACCATGGATACACAAAATCAAGGCTGTAGCATCAACATTGCATCAATGCATCAAATTTCCTATGCCAAGTGGAGTTGGAGAAATTAGAGGAGACTCAGATCTTGCGAAGATGTTCTATCAAATTGAAGTAAGAAATTATGAAGAGCGTCCAAAGCTGCGAAAAACTCGCAAAAAAGTGGCTAGAGAAACAAAGAAAGAATAAGAATTTAAAGTTTATTTGGTAAGAGCAAAAGAAGGAAAAGTAATACCCAGTGAAATCTCGCAAGGGAGATGAATCTGCGAGAACAAAGAAGACACCAACACCAATGGGAGAACCTGAGGCCAGTTACATCGCAACAGAACCAATAAAGGAAATAAATATTGGGAGTGAAGAAAAACCTAAGTTTATGAAAATTGGAACTAAAATGGATACAGAGGAAGAAGAGATAACCGTAAATCTTTTGCGAGAGTATAAAGACATCTTTGCATGGAACATGGATGAGATGCCAGGCATAGATCCATCAGTAGTGTGTCATAAAATAGAAATTAATAAAGATGCAAGACCATTTAATCAAAGAATAAGGAAGATTGCAACAACATATCATTCCCAAATAGAAGAAGAGTTACAGAAAATGCTTGACGCAGGAATTATAAGGCAAGCAAAATATCCAAAATTGATTGCAAATATGGTGGTGGTCCCAAACAAGAACAAGGGAATAAGAATTTGCATAGACTTTACTGACTTAAACAAAGCTTGTCCTAAAGATAGTTTTCCATTACCAGATATTCCACAAATGGTTGAGTCAGCAGCGGGAAATGCAAGAATATCTTCATTAGATGGATATAAAGGATATAATCAAATTCCCCTCGATGAAGAAGATCAAGAACACACCGCATTTTTTTGCTCCAAAAGGGTTATACTGTTTATACAAAGATGCCCTTTGGCTTGCGAAATGCTGGTGCAACATATCAAAGAATGGTGGAGAAAGTGTTTGCGAAATGGATACACAAAACATTAGAGGTATATGTAGATGATATGTTGATCAAAAGTAAAAAATCTAAAGACCATGTACAAGATTTGAAGGATATTTTCGATCAAATGCGAAATTATAACATCAAAGTGAACCCTGATAAGTGTACTTTTGGAGTAACTTCAGGGAAATTTTTGGGGTATATTGTGTCAAAAGAAGGAATACAAGTTGATCCAGAAAATGTACAGGCAATTCGAGACATGCCGACGCCTGCAACAGTAAAGGATGTGCAAAAATTAAATGGACTCTTAGCCTCGCTGGGAAGATTCATCTCGCGATCCTCAGACAAGAGCAAACATTTTTTCGATATACTCAAGAAAGGAACAAAATTCAAGTGGACGGATGAATGTGAAAAGGCTTTTTAAGGAATTAAAGAACATTTATTGAACATAACTATCTTACAGAAAGCAGAGTCAGGAGAAGAACTATTTATTTATCTCGCAACAACCGCACACGCGCTAAGTGCATTATTGCTGCGAGTAGATGCAGGGGTAGAAAAACCAATTTATTATATCAGCAAGACATTTAATTCTGCAGAGAGAAATTATTCAAATATTGAAAAGTTAATTCTAGCATTGGTTCATGAAACTTTTAAAATTCGTATTTACTTTCAAGCACATAAGGTAAGAGTATTAACAAGAGTGCCAATTGAGTCAGTAATGAAGAATTCAAAAAGATCAGGCAGAGTTAAAAAATGGAATGCACAAGTAGGGTACTTTGATATTAAATACGACATTTTATCTTCGCCAAAGTCACAAGTTATAGCAGATTTCTTAGCTGAGTTTCCTTTAGAAGATGACGAAGCAGTGGAAGAAATGATGGATATAGAAGAAGAACATGGAGACCCAAGAGAATTATTAACAGAACCCAATAGATGGGAGATATTAGTGGATGGATCATCAAATGGGGAAGGTAATGGAGTTGGAGTTGTTTTTATCTCGCCAGAAGGAGAAAAAATGGCTTTTTTCATTTAGATTGGAGTTTGCATCTACTAATAATGAGACAAAATATGAAGCTCTGATTCATGCTCTAAAATTTGCAATAGAAATGAAGTTAGAAAATGCAAGAATTACTAGTGATTCACAATTGGTTATTCGCCAGATAAAAGGAGAATACACAACAAATGAACCATCCTTGAAGAAATACAAAAAACTTGTTGAAGAATTGTCTTCGAGAATTCCAAAAATAACATGGAGAAATATATCAAGAAAGGACAATAGACTCGCAGATGCTTTTGCTTTTATATCAAGCATGATGACAAATCCAGCTGTGAGATGCATAAAAATTCAAACACTTTTGTTACCTTCGATAAACAAGGAGGAAGAAGAAACAGATGTGATGATGGTATAAGCTGGCGAGGAAGAGCCAAAAATCAATGTTATAGATTTGCGAGAAGATCTACATGCGTACTTAGCGAGAGGAGAAACTCCAAGAAATAGATTAGAAACACATAAATTAAAAAGTAGGGCAACCAATTATGAGCTAAGAGATGGAGTATTATATCACAAATCTTTTAATGGACCATCGCTAAGATGCTTAACGAGGGAAGAAGGACAAAAGGTGTTAAAAATGCTGCACAGTGGCGATGCTGGTAATCACAGTGGGGGAAGATCTTTGTCATATAGAACAAAAATGCAAGGCTATTACTGGCCATATATGCATGAAGATGCAAAGCAACTCTCAAGGCGTTGTGAAGACTGTCAGCGATATGGAAAAAGTATACATGCCCCAGGAGCACCATTATCATCTTCCACAAGTGTATGGCCTTTTGGGAAGTGGGGTTTAGATATTGTGGGACCATTTGTACCTGGCTCAGGGCAAAGAAGATATTTAATTGTTGCTACAGATTATTTCACAAAATGGGGAGAAGTGAAGGCAGTACAACATATTCGCGATAAAGACATCTTCACATTCATATTTGAAAATATAATTTGTAGATTTGGAATTCCAGCACAGTTGGTATATGATAATGGAAAACAGTTTGAAGGGCAGAATATAGAATTACTACTTAATGCATTTAAGATAAAATGTGGAAAATCTACTCCTTTATACCCACAAGCAAATGGTCAGGCTGAGGCAACTAATAATACAATCGTAGACATCTTAAAATAAAAAATCTAGAGGGATACCACAGGGCATGGTGCGAGCAGGTGCATAACGCAATATGGGCTTACAATACAACTAGACGAGAAGCTACTGGAATGTCACCTTTTTGTTTGACATATGGGGTTGAAGCTGTGTTACCAACAGAAGTCGCTATTCCTACAACAAAAAGAGAGGTTTGGGAGAAGAATCTTAATACTAGTATGATTCTAAGAGAACTTTATGAAGTAGAAGAGAAGAGAGAAAAAGCATTACAACATATGGAAAATTACCAGCGAAGGTTGGCTCGCGAATATAACAAACGAGTTAAGAAACTAGAGTTTCAACCAAGCGATTTAGTTTTGCGAGAAACACCGGAGTACCAGCGAGAGCGTGGTGGAAAATTGGCAAGAAAATGAGATGGACCATATATCATTAAGGAGATAGTTGGAACAGGGGCATATAGGTTGGTAGACCCAGAAGGCAGAGATGTTGGTCAAAGACTTGGTAGGCCATGGAACATATTATTTTTAAAAAGGTATTATCAGTAACAAATTTTGAAAAATAAAACAAAGAAGAAATGGGAAAACAAGTTTTTACAGTTGCGATTTTATTCGCAAGATTATTCAAGATTACATAAAGAATGAAAGATTGCGATATACGCAAAAGAAACAAAGAACGGGACGAACCTTTATGGCATACACCCTAGTTCGCGGATACAACTTCGCAAGAGGCAAATGTAAGACCTAAAGTACGTCATATTAGGGGGTATATCTTTGCATGACTCAGGGATAAGGTTATACCGCTGCTGGAACCTGAGTCATGAAGATGTTTGGGGTTAAAGAAAACCTATCCGGGAGAGGTACCTTGGATTTCCAGCTATATAAGGTTATACCCTGGTTGGACGACCGAGGGACTCTTCTAAGGAGTGCAGAATATGACTAAGGCACCGACGTACACGGTTGATCCAAGGATGCTCGGGACGGACGAACCTACCCTGGCCATTCTTGGTAAGTCTTGGCTATGATGCACTCGGCCTGAAAAAAACCCCACTTAGGGTGCAGTCTTGTAACTATAAGCCATATACGCATAAAGGACAAGAGACTGCGAAAACAACTGGTTGTTGGTAAATCTGGATGGGAGGAGCTAGTCTTATATGGCCGATGTACCCTCCTTGAAGGGGAAACCAGGGGGAAGATAAGGGAGACACCCTCCATTAGGGAGCTGATAAGTGTCTTAAGACGACAATGTCATGGGGCTTTATGATCGCAAGAACATTTAGGCATATCATATTGTCGCGTGACAAAAATTATACAAAGGCAACAAGCCATAAGATAAAAAGATAAGATGAGATCAATGGGTTTTTACATGAAAGTGTAAAGACGTCCTGCGATTTCATCGCAAGACGACAATGTCATAATACTTTGTTCTCGCAAGGGGACTGAGACTTGTAATATTATCGCAGAGAAATTGACAAAATACAGATAAGACAAGATCAATGGGTCAATACATGCAAATGTAAGGACGTCCTGCGATTTTGTCGCAGAAAGAAAAATTTGGCAAAATAAGACCTTTAACTAGGAAGGAAAAATAAGACCAACAGAATAATTTCAATCATTAACTATTTGTTCATTGCAGGAAAATCTATGAGAAACAAGATTCCTTCAGATTTTTTTTTCCAGAAACGTCATTCAGAATCACACAACATGATTATTAAAAGAAATTATCGCAGTAATATTCATCAAATCGCAAACTTATTCATCAACTCGCAAAAAGGAGGCATAAGAAGTAACTAATTGTTTCAAGAAAGATAATGAGGGGCAAGTAAGGGAGTTAATAAACAAAATATCATTATCTTCCTTAAAGAAGTATTCAAAATAAAGGTTGAAATCTAAAGTTGCATAAAGGTACATTGCTCGCAAGAAAATGGAAGAAAAAAGAAAACAAAATAAAATTCAAGCTTCAGCGTTGGTCTCGCCAGATTCATTCTCTTTGCTAGTGTTATCAGCTCCACCAACATTCTTTTCATTACGATTAATTTGATATTCTTCTTCTTCTTCTTCTATTGGGTCTTCTTGAGGAATATCTTCCTCTCCACCTGCATATTCTAGATCCTTACCCATAGGAAGAGGAACTTCATCATCATCTACTTCTAGAGGAAGAACGGATACAGGAGGAAGAGACTGAGATATTAAAATATCATTCACAAGGACTTCAGCGCTAAGGTGAACCTTGCGAAGGAAACCTCTGTCACGATTTCTAATTTCTATGTTCTTAAAGTATTCAAGATAATTATATCTTCTCTCTGCCTGGTCGCGAGATGTTACAAGAACAGAAGTGAGAATCCTATTTTCTTTGCGAACTTTATCCAATTTATCAGTCAGATCAGAAATGGTAGAGTGAAGATTTCTTTCATATTCTGCGAGAAACAAAAATGACAAGAAAATATTCAGATGAAGTATAGCTGAGAAATTAAGTAGAAAAATTAATAGTCAAGATAGTCAAAATGACTACCTTCTTTTTGTGAAGTTAAATTTTGAATTAATGATAAGCAACAATTCTCCCATTGATTCATGGCATCGTCAAATTTATCCCCAACTATACCCTTCAGGCGAGACTTTATATTTTCTTCTTTGGAAAGGAGGTATGAGTTTTCCTTTGCGAGTAAAGAATAAGATTCTTCTAGTTGGGAATACTGGTCTTGAAGCTTGCTGGCTTTAAACTATGAGTTAATCTACCTTTGATAAGTTGATCCTTCTCAGCGGCAGATGATTCAATTATTTCCTTGAGCTCATTTTTAAGAGAACGAAGAGATTGCTCTTGATTATCACATATTCTCTGGAGATTACTCAATTGTTGCGAAGAAATCGCCATCAAGCTTGAAAAACTATGCTTTTCTTGAGATAAAGTTTTATTTTCGTCTGATAAATAATCCGTCGCCAAATTAGCCTTGATTAACAAATATGAGAGGCGAGCATTCTCGCTACTTAATAAATTTTGGCTTTGCGATAACTGATTATTCTCATTAGTAAGATTATCTATTTGATTGATCGAGTATGTGTAGAGATTATCTAATCTATTAAACTGGTCCATCCAAGAATCTTTTTCAACACGAGCTTCTTCAGCGATAGACTCAAATTTAAGTCTTTCAATAAATCGATTCTGACTTAAAACTAAATATACAAGCCAGGGATTTAAGAAAGAAGCTTAAGTACGGAGAAGATGAAAACTTGCTAGAACAGAAAAACAAAAAGACAGAGGCAGGAAAGTTATACCTTTCAGCTCGTTATTTCTTCTGCGAAGATTCTCGCAATCAAGTGAAGAGTTGCGAAGCTTATGATTAAGAGTATCACATTCTGAAATTTTGTCTTGGAGGTCTCTCTTTAGAGCTTCAACTTCATTTTCTAAAAACGATCGCGAGACAGTGCGGTCAGGACCAAAATATTTGATTAAAGTATCGCAAACAACATGTTTGAAAGGATCAATAGATGATTTTCTGGCATCATCTAAAATGTTAGATAAAACTCCAAAAGCAGCGTCAACCCCTATTGGTATTTCTATGGGTAAGGGAAGAGGTGTAGAAGGTGAAGTGGTAATGATGGCGAGTTGGAGATTTAAGTTATTTGCAATAGTTGCATCATCATAAGGAGGAGTATTTGGGAAGGTAACAGTTGAAGGTAACAAAGGACTGGAGGGAATTTCATTGACAACGGCTTTGGAAACCTCATTTGTAAAAGGGGCAGTGGAGAAAGGGATGCTAGTGGCGATGTTCTCGCAAGAAGAATAAGGAGGTTCCACTTGCGAAGCTATGGGAATTGCTCTCGCAGATGTCAGTTTGGGAATGATAATATCAGCCTCAAGAGTCTTAACCTGGCGAGATCGTTTGCGAGGTTTAGCGATGTTCTCGCCATCCTGCGAGTAATAACTTAGATAAGAAACAGAGGCAACAATATTGTTAAGAATAAGTAAAAATGTTTCTTACTACCTTATGACTCGCAGGATTCCTTTTCTTCTCAACTGGTTTCTTTTGAAGACTAGGGTTTTGAATTACAGATTGGGCGCTAATTCCACTGAAGATAAAAACGCAGTATGTGAATCATGAAGAATCAAATAGAAAAAGATTAATAAAATATGAGTAAACATGATTCAAATAAGCGAAATGGAATTTAGTAATGTCATAAAAACACATACCTTGAAGATTCCATTAAAGCAGTAGCAGGTAAATATGAAGAAGGAGAAAAGTTGCAGACAGAAAAAAGAAAAGACAAAGGGATGAAGAAGAAAATTGGTTCTGTGACCAAATTCTACCTTTTATAGGCAAAAGGAGATGACCCGTTGAGTAGACACGTGTCAGTAAAAAAGAAGAATTCACGACGCGTGTAGGCGGTTAAGCTAAATTCTCGGAGTTTTGTCGAGGAGAAAACATGGAAAGAAAAAAATTTACGAGTGCTATGAAAAGTTAGAGATTCTCATATCCTATCCACTTTGCGAAGAAGACATGAGAAGAGGCAAGATGTAGGATCAGAATATCGCCATGACAATACTCTTGCGAGATTAAATAACACTTCTGCGAGAATACCGCGAGCTCTTCAATAACACTTTGCGAGTGTCACAGAGTAGGTTAAAGAATGAAGTAATAGCTGACGATTGAGGAAACACGATAAGAGCATGATTTATCTGCGACGGTTACAATACTTGCGAAATTTCATATTATAGCTATTGCGATAAGATCGCAAATCAAATCCGAAAGTAAAGGACAGCTTAGCTGTCATCCATTATGTATCTACCATATATATAGAGACCCAGTATGTCCAGAGAGAGGATGATGTATTTTTGAGAGTTGAGAAAATCTTGAGGAGAGAGAAAAATTTCGAGAGAATAGTTGTGTTCTTGATTTCTTCCGCTTCTGTAAACATTTCTGAGAATTAAATGATAAAGAGACGTTTTTGATCTTCAAGTATGAGTTGATTTTCATGAAATCTTAACAAGGGTGTAGTGTAGGATTTCCTGCAACTACACAAAAAATGAGAGTTATTGAAGTTTATGATATGAAGACAATACAAGTTGTGAATATCAAAGTGGTAAAGTACTTCTCTCATGGCCATGTTAATTTTATTTCACTTTTATTGTTTTAGTTGCAATCTCTCTTATAAAAAAGAAAAATAAAATATACAAAATACAATATATATATATATATATATATACAAAGAGATTTGCATTTAGGTTGTTATTTGTTCAATAAGGCCATGTGGAAGAAAAATATATAAAGAAGTTTCAAGAAACAAGGAAATTGAGGAAAAGAATACAAATTGTCGAAGTTCTACAAGTTCAAGAGTTTATCATCACCAGTTGAAAACCGAAGACGAAGACCAAGATGAAGAAGACGAGCCGAAGGAAGGAAGACGTTTCTATTGGATGCTGTGGGAGTGGTGCTTTCATCATTTCAATCAGATGTGAAGGTGGTAAGTACTCTCATCCTTGCTATAGTGGTTGATTTCCTTTCTTAGAGATCATCAGAAAAATATCTTTATTTTCCACGATTTTGTGGAGTCTCCAGAAATAATTCAGAAGGTTTTCTTCCCACCATTCAACGTGTGTAGGATTCTCTCTTCATTCCTACCTACACACATGTGAGACCCATAAAAAAGTCGTCTTATTGAGTGCAATTATCATAAAATCCTTTTAAGTGAGGCAGAAGTTGAGGCGAAATGCTTATTGATCGTTCTCAAACACGCGTTTCTCTCATTATGGTGTGGTTATTTCTCACTCAAGATTAAAGAATGAATATGTTCTTTGGTATTTCTAACTTCTTATTACTAGCATGCAAAAATTCCATGTCCTCATAGCTCTTTGGATGCTTGGGAAGCTGGAACGCTTTGAAGTTGGAGTAGGTTTTATGGGTATATCTCTAGTAAGCCCTCACGAGACTATAACTCGTCCACTAGGGACACCTAGGGGTTTAAATTCCTGTTGCACATGCTAAGTTCAACCGTATCCTCGACGACATGGAGTTGTTGTATTTTAGATAGTTTGCTCGAGGACTAGCAAAAGCCAAGTGTGGGGGGAATTTGATAAGTGCATATTTTTCATATATTTTAGTCTCAATTCCATGCTAGTAATTGCTCTTATTCTTGCAAATTATTGTATATTATGTTTGTTTTCTTTTATTTGTGTTTCATTAGGTGAATTATCCGAAAAGAAGTGAAAAGAGCTACAAAGTGAAGTCTACAAATGGAGAAGGGCCAAAGACCAAGTGTAACTCATTCAAATCAATGAGTTCTTGATATCATCTCGAAGAGGACGAAAAGATGAAGCCAACGGCGAAAGGATGAGGTCAATCCGACAACATATGAAGAAGTAATGGCGAAACAAAAAGTTAAGCTGTCGGTTGTCCAAAACTGGCAGTTAAATGGGAAGTGCTAAAGAATGATGTTGGAACTACTAAGGGGCGTCTATTCTGTTAAGAGGCAGCCCTAGTGTTAAAGGCACCCATATTTACGTTAGGGGTTGTCACCACCATCTTCTTTACCAAGCATCACGACCATGTTCAGGGAGTAACTACCATTGGTAGTTGACGACACTGTTGAGCACAATGACGCTTGAGTTTGGGAGATATAGTGATTGGTGGAGCTTTGCATTTGCAGGGATGAATTGACGGCCTTAATGGAGCCGTTTGGGTGGTTGTCGCTGGAGAGGATTAAAGGAGTAGACCTTGGATACTGTTAGAGATCGATGGTGATGTGAAGGAGTGTTGGCTGAGCATAGAAGAGGGTTCAAGTGTCGATGGAGCTACTGCTGCTATGATCAATGGAAGGGAATACGAAGAAGATGAAGACGGTGGTGCTGTAGCTGGTAATTATCATCATTTGAGAATTCAGGGAAGACGGCATGGTCGAGTTTGTTAATCATGGAGGTTGGAAGGGAGGAATCACTGAAGATATGCTGTTGTAATGATGAATACGCCAGAGTGAATGGGTTTGTTGTCCGGTGATCAATGGAAGTGACTGCTGATATTAGAAGCTTCAGCGTCGATGAAGATTTCGAATACAGATTGATTGATAACGAGTTTGAGAAAGAGATGGAGGTATCAATGGAAGTTGAAGTTTGATATGATTGAGAAGAACTCGTAAACGGAAGAACGTAGTGTTGTTGATCATCATCGGTGTTGGGAATAATGGCTGCAGCCGTTGGTGATGATATATCGGCAATGGAGTAGTGAGTGACTGAGAAGAACTTCGAGCCTAGGAGATGAGGTTAACGCTGATGGCAGAGAAGGTGGAGCTCACTGTGGTGCTGTTGGCTATCGAGTAGGAAGAATCTGAAACGAGCTCGGCAATGATAACGAGAGAAAGCAGCGAGTTGCAGCCGGTGTTATGCTGTGACGGAAGAGTGACGATAAGGTAACTCATGGAGAGTTGAGCTATGGATGATGTGGAGTAATGGTGATGGCTGATGTTATTATATCGCTGGAGCATTCTATGATGATGGAGCTCGGCATAGTTTGATGTTGGTTTGAGAAAGAAGAGGTGGTCAAGTTAGGGAGTTAACCAAGAAACTTAGAGAGGAATTCAGACAAGTTTACGGCTAGAACTCCTAGCCGTGATTGCAGTGAAAGAAAATGGTTAAAACATCCAGGAGAACATACGAACCGAAAGTCCTGGCTGTAATAAGAGAATAGAAACAAGCTGTCAGTCTCCTGAAACCGACAAGCTAAATTAAACTGAGAATTTGGATTGGGCTGGGCTTCTACATCTGCTGCACAAGACCAATATGTTGTGTTTATGCGACTCTTTTGCATGGTCAGACTTGGCTGTGACTTATTTTGGGAATTATGACGTATTTTGGCAACCTACTTCACGGGATTTCAAGCACGGGCGCTTCCACAACTTGGAGACTATAAAAAGAGACTTCTTAACCTAATAATATCAATATACTTCTCATAACACTTTTGTTCTTCATAAAAATATTTTAGGGTTTCTCCCTTTAGGGGGAAACCGGGTAATTGTGTATTCATGAGAGGCTAAGCTTTGTTGATTGAGGATGAATTCAATGTTCTAGCGTGAAGCTCTATTATTATACAAGTTTGGTCGGAGTTTTAATCATCTTATCATTTGTCTTTACCATATTTGATCTTTATGAGTGATTCTTAGATTGATTTGGGATGCATACTAGATTAGTCTATTAATTGTTCTATTGCTAGTATTGGGTTAGGAGATAAGTAATCGTCGAATAATTCATACACAAGTAGAAATCGCGAGACCTTGCAGAGGGATTCTGTGGAGAAATTGCGAGTGAAGATAACACCATCAAGTGGACCTTGAGATAAGAGTTTAACTACTGGGATCAACCTAATTCACAAATCCTAAAGCATTCGATTGGATTACACCTTGAGTAAGCTACTACTTGGTGGTCCGTTGAATAAAATCTGATATTGGAGAGCTTCCGTATCCGTGGTAAAAGGAGTTTTGGGGATAACACTGAGCTAGTTGTTATTCTACGGTTGGTGATGAATGGTTCTAACGAAGATAGATAAGTATACTATGCAAGTCATCGCTTGGTAACGGCGAAGGATTCCTTGATCATCTCTTTATTTTATTTGTTATTCCTTTTATTTATATTTCATAAACCAATCCCCCATTTGTTTTATCTTATTTTGCTGAACTAAATAACATATCAATTATACTGCTCTTCGTGGGAACGAACTTTACTTCCATTATATTACCAGTTAATTAGTGGAAAATATCTTGATTAATTTGTTGTGGTTACGACACGCATCAATCACAAATTAACTCCTTCAGACTCGAGTTGTTTTATTACTTGTAGATTAATGATTGAGCCATAATTTTGCAATTTGATCTTATTGCAGGTAGTCCACATATGTATCAATATATGCTTGGTCAGAGGAAGAAAGCGCTCGCCAAATCCAAGAGAGAGTAAACAAGCTGTAAAAGACTTTTATAGCGACCAAATGGTTAACTATATCACTTATCAAAATCAAAGGAATGTGGTTTTCCAGATTAACATTGTATCCAGTTCAACTCTGAAAAAGCGGGGGTCTAACAATCTCACCCAATATTTCGATTAGCAATCTGTATGGACAACTCCGAGTTGTTTTCTAGAGAATAAACTAGACTCAATCAATAGAAAATACTCAAGGAGTTATTATCTCAATCTCTCGATTTGATTTACTCAAACAAATATGATTCGCGAGTCTAATCAAAGAGAGATAACTTGGATGGTACCAAAGACCAATATCCAAGTGTCAATCAATTTAAATCAACAACCAATAGGTCGGATATTCTAATCGATTGAACAACGCACAACCTGTATTATTTTAATTATGTAAAAATATAATGCGGAAAAGAAATAACACAGACACCATAATTTTGTTAATGAGGAAACCGCAAATGCAGAAAAACCCCGGGACCTAGTCCAGATTAAACATACACTGTATTAAGCCACTACAGACACTAGCCTACTCCAAATTAACTTCGGTCTGGACTGTAGTTGAACCCTAATCAATCTCACACTGATCCAAGGTACAATTATGCTCATACGCCTCTGATCCCAGTAGTATACTGCGCACTTGATTCCATTAGCTGATCTCACCCACAACAAAGAGTTGCTACGACCCAAAGTCGAAGACTTTAGCAAACAAATCTTTCTCACATAGAAAAGTCTACAAGATAGATAAATTCGTCTCCAACGAATAAACCTATGTTTCGTCTTTTGATAAATCAAGGTGAACAGGAACCAATCAATAAAACCAGACTTATATTCCCGAAGAACAACTCAGTTTTATCAACCACCTCACAATAGTCTTAATCGACGCAACGAAAAAAGATATTGTGGAATCACAAATGATAGGTGTCTAAAACACCTTGATATTTATCTATTGTTTATGCTTTTTATGCTTAGTTTTCTTGTAAATTATGTATCTTATGTTTGTTTTTGCGTATTTAGGTACTTTGGAGTTATTTGGAACAAAAGAAGAAGAAACAGCGCGAAAGCCTCATCTCATGTGCAATGACTGTTGGAGGCAGATTATTTTTCATTATTTTCTTTTATTTCTTCATCTCTGTCTGAAAAGTATGTCATCTTTAGTGATGAAGAGAAATTGAAGAGAAGAAGTAGATTTTAGAAGTAAGAGACGAGCTGCTATTGGCGGAAGATTTCGAGGAAGGAGAAGGCGTTCAGTTGGAGCGAAAAGGAGCAAAAAGATCAAGTCGCAGGCAAAGAATAGACAGTCAGTTTGCTGAAAATGAAAAGTTAAATACCACTCTTCAGCCCTTATCCAAGTCACTGAATGCCAATATCCAGTCCGTACAGATAGATCTTAATGAGGTTAAGTGCTTCTCAGACAACATGTTTGTTTTTCATTACCACTCACCTCAGACTCAGAGAGTGCAGCACTGAAATCCAGAGAAATGAAGGAATTGAGAAGATCAGAGAGGACATGTTCCTATGATGATTGACTAACGATTCTGCAGATAGGGTTTGTGGTGGAATTTGGTTTTGAAGAAGCTAGGAGGTGCAGTTGAAGGAAAGAACATGAGTTTTTGCTGTTGATATCTAGGGTTTCATGGAGATGAAGATTTGGAAGCTCATATGAAGAAATTGGACTCAGGTAGATGCTGTTGAGTGTGTTCTTATGAGGATGGTGTTATTTGAACCAGAGAAGAAAGGTCTTGAACACAATGAAGATGATGATGTCTGAATTACAAGAATGGAGAAGCTACAATATGAGGTTAACAAGGATTGCAGGTGTTAATGGCTGCTGTGTGTGTGGAATTGAAACTCAATAGTGAATTGCAGTGATGAAGGTGGTTGTGTAATGCAGGTACCATTGATGTTATTGCAGGTGAAATAAATGAGAAGCAACTGGTGTTTGAATGAACTGTGATGGTGCTTCCATGGTCGATTTGCACTGAATAGAAGGGAAATAACAAGCTATTGCGAGTCAGTGAAGGATAACATTGAATGGGTTGGTTTCGAATTTGATGTTGAAAGTGAAATGATTTGAAATTGATTTAGGGTTTTGAATTTTAGCTGTTGAGGTCAAGAATCAAAGATGGGTTGCTTTTGTAACTTGTTTTTGAAGAGCATAAAATGGGTTTGGTCTAGTTTGTTGTTGGAGGTATTACAAAGAAGTGAGGGTTTCAGAGGAGATTGGTTCTGGTGGAATTTCTGAATGTAGCATGGAAGAAGCAGAAATTGCAGTTGGAACTGTGATGTTGCAGTGTGTATGAGTTACAAACAAGAAGGAAAGTGGGGTTGTCTTTGACTGAGTTTTAGCAATGAAAAGATAAGAAAATCATTGTTGATGATCAAAGAACGGAATGGATGATTGAGCACTAGCTGGGCCAAAGAAATTACCGGGTGATGGTTGAATGGACTGATATTATAGCTTCTGGTGGTTGGATATGTCAGGAAATAGGTAATGGCATTGCAGGTGGTGATAACACTACAGGTTTACAGGGCAAGGAGTTGTGGCAAGAGGAATAATTGAAGGTGATGTTGTTGGTCTGATGTTGTGATGTTATGAGTCTGTGAAGCTGAAATTGCAGGTTGATAATGATGTTGTAAACATGGTGGAGTTCTTGAATTAGTGGTGCTATGAACTACTACCATAGATGTATATTAATGGTGGAGGCATTGCAGGTTATGAACCGAAGTTGCAGGGAAGAATGGCTTGTGGCAGAACTGATATTGCAGCTGCAGGAACAGAAAGATTGTGCAACACTGGATTGTGCAATGGATCAGGCCTTGGCCAATAAAACCAGTCAGTCTAGTTAGCACTCTAACTCAGACCCTGACTCATCGAGTTAGACTTTGACTCGGTCTGACTATCCGATTTTACTGGTGACCGGGTGGATGATAAGAGCCTAAAATACATCTTTTGAATGTCTATTTTTTTTGCTTTTCTTTGTTATTTCTCTTGTATTTTTGTAAATTACGCTTTGTTTTATATTTTGTAGGTATTTTGGAGTCATGTGATAAGAAAGAAGAGAAAAAGGATCTCAATTTGCAATTTGAGAACCTTAGGCATTGGCGTAGTCGAAGCATGGAAGGATGCACACCTCTAATATGTCGAAATAGTGAAGTTACATAAGCCAAATTCATGATTTTCTGGAGCACCAGTGTTGTTAGCTCGGGGCCACCATATTTTTGTCACTTAAAACACACAGGAAGCTGAGTCAATTATAATTCACGACCAGTTTCTTAATCCAGTTCTGTGCCGATACTCCTTGTTCACTGCCAAAAGGGTCCTGTGGCTAACTATGGTTCATATGGGTGTTGATTGCCAATGGAAATGGCTAAGAAATGTTTCAAAGGCGAGATAAAGAAGAAGCTCGGAACAAGTCGTTCACCTGCTTTGGTTTTTTTTTGTGCCAGAAAGACGAGAAGAAACACAAACTGCTGCTCGTAATAGAGATGAACGGAGAAGAAATAGAAGCAATCAGAGTCTCTGCAGGTTTAAGAGAGATGGGTTTATCTCAAATTCGCAAAATGCAGAGAAGAACTTGAGTTCGAGGTTGGTAATCCAGGGAAGAGCAACTGCCTTTGATTTGTGATGTCAAGTGGATGAGAAACTGAATGTTTATTTGTCTAAATGTTTAGAACTCTAGGGTTGTGTATGAATGTGACATTTCCGCAGGGAAGGAGTTATGGGGAAGGATTAGAAATCAACAGTATATTCATCTCCTTCACCACCAGAATGCACACAACAGGTGCTTGATAAAATGCCTGAGAGACCAGTTCTTGTGCTAAATTTATTGTTGCTGGCAGATGTAAGCCGTGGTGCTTATGGGTGATTTTCAATGTTCAGAAGATGGTTTTTCGAATTTTAGACAAGAAAAGAACGAAAACAAGAGGTGCAAGAGTTGGGATGGGGTCTGGTCTAGTTTTGGAAGCGAGAATGCCACCAGTTGAGCAGCCGTCGGTTGCACCATCTTGCCATGATTCTCGAGCATCTGGTGGGTGTTTTCCGAGGGTATTGTGGTTGTTTCCAGGGAGGAAGCACAAGTTTAGAGAAGGGAAAGACCTGGTGCCGTTAGTTATCCATGGGTTCAATGGTTGTTTATCAAGGAGCTTGAAGTGAGTTGAGAATCTAAGAAGAGCACGTAACTGGCTATATGGATTTGTGAAGACTGGGTTTGAGTAGGTCTCATATTTGGAAGGAGTTTTCCGAGAATCCAGTCCCAGGTTTTGTGTTTCTGCCGTAGATACAAGGGATGAACTTGTGCTATTGGATGAGAACTTGCAGAGGAGATTGAAGAATTGCAGCTGTGCTGGTGTTGTTGTGCATGAGTCGATGGTGCTGTTACGCGTCTGGTAGTGGATTGTGGAATTTCAGGAGCGGTTGTGAGTTCGAAGGAGTGATGCATATGAGATGTTTCCATGGGACTTAATGAAGTTGCAGGAATAGAACTTGAACCAATGCAGGTGATGGATTGGTTTCTTCCAGAGACAAGATGGCGGAGCTTGTGATTGTTCTGGTGGCAATAGGTAATTATGCTGATGGAGGGTGTTGGGAGCTGTAGCCTTCTTTGAAGTGCAGGTAATCTCGCAGGTGGTTTATCAACTGAAAGGCTCAAGGCATTGCAGGCAAGAGTAGCAGCTGCAGTTGTTGTGCTGCTGTTGTACAGGAAGGTGGCAGCAAAGACAATGGCCGTGACTTGAGTTGCTGAAACGGAATTGAAGTTGAAGCTGGTTAAGAGATGGTAGTGTTATGCCGCAGGAAATAGAACTGGTGGTTGGGCAGTATTGGAGCAAGAGGATGGTGCTGGTGACTGAACTGAAGCTGCAGGGCTAATACAAAGTTTGGAGCTGCAGAAACAGTGCGAAAAGCGAGCGAAAATGGCGCGCCGGTGGTATTATTTCCGGTTGTCGGATTTTGGAACTTGAAGCATGAATTGCAATGTTTCAGTGAATCACGAAGGGGGTATGTGTTGGATGCTAGAGTTGGCGGCCGGACATATGAGCTACGAGTCACGCTTTTAGGTACGTTTTCGTAAGATTATGAATTGGCTTAAATGGTTCTATGGTGAGTGTGTGGACTGAAGAGAAGCAGAGTGAGCTGCTGGAAGTGCAGAATTACTTGGTGATAGTTTCTGATCATTCAATGGCCAGAGACAATTTTCCGGTGACAAAATTCCGGCGACCAGCGACCGGATTCCGGCCAAAACCCCCAGTTTTCCGATGACCAGTTTTGGACCCAAAATTCCAGAGACATATTTCTCACACATGGGTTTGGTAGACTAGTAGATGGACGTGGACTTGAAGATTTTGAAGGCTAGACCTAATTTTGGAACAAGAAGAGCTATAAAAGAGAAGTCTTTTCTCAAAAACAAAAATCTAATATCTTCTACTTTGTTCCAGGGTTTAGAAACATGTTAGGGTTTCTCTTTCTTCTTGTTATGAACTCCATGAACATGAGATAGAGTTTTATTATTGGTTAGGGAATAATTGGATTTCACAAAGCATGATTCTTTGATTCAATATATTAGTTTTGTCTCATATTTATCGTTTACAATTCTCTGAAAATATAGTTGTATGATTTGAATGCTAGTTTGATCGAGTCGCGAATCGGTTGAGTTTGTTTTCACATCTATTGCTAGTTCAGGGTTTATTATACGTAAAAGTGATATTCCTTGAATACAAGTAGCATAAATATGATTATAGTTTGTAGTGATATATTCTTATGATCATATGTGAATCGTAACCTTTGTTAAATTGAATTAGTGCGCTTTCCACGTTCAATTGCTTTGATTGGCCTGATTTCATAGAACTTAATGCATCTAGGGAATTAAACTTGATTAGTGCTTTTACACGTTAGGTTGTTCTTTTAGATAGAACTCATACTCGCATCTTTTAATGTGTTTGTTGATGACAAAAGGAGATTAGCGGGATATTCTTGCGATCAAGATATTCTAGGGCTTTTAATAAAAGTTGAGACTAAATATCAATTCTAGTTATTGTGAAGAAACCATATTTGTGAATGAAGATGAATCCTTAACCAATATTCTCACTACCTTGATTTGTGTGCTTTACTTTTTATTGTTTTGCTTTTATTTTATTTTAGTATATAAAAATCAGAAAAATACCCGGTGATTTATATAGGAAACCGAAACAACGAGACAACCTAGACCTCTCTGTGGGATCGATCCTTTCTTGCCCTTGCTATATTTATATTTTGAGTTGTGAGAAAGTGTAATTTATTTTTGACGCATACGACAGCGATCAGTGGACTTTGCCGCTCATCTGAGATATTTTCCGGCAGGAAATCCAGTTTTTCGGCGACTACTTTTGGCATATATTTTTACTGGGTTATTTTTACACATGGGTTAAATGGGATTGGTGGATTTTTTTGGTGATGGACTTTGAAGACTAGACCTAATTTTAGAAGTTGGAAAAGAGCTACAAAAAGAAAAAGTTCTACTTCTTTGGAGTATATCACGTATTCTACTTGGAGCTCTGGAGGATAGCAGCAACTAGGGTTTTCTTTCGTTTTTATATTTCATTTTCTTTATTTGATTATTGATTATGATGAACTCCATAGCTATGAGTAGCTAAATCTTATATTATTGGTTAAGGATGTAGTACTATATCTATAATTATGCTTGATTAATGCATTAGTTTTCTCTCTTGATTATTGTAGTTGCAGGAATTCCCACACTACACCCTTGTTAAGATTCTATAGGAATCTATTGGAAATCAATTAAACTTCAAAGATTTAAACGACACTTTACTATTCAAATTTCAGAAATGTTTACAGAATTGGAAGAAATCAAGATTACAAATATTCTCTTGAAGTTTCTCTCTCCTCAAGACTCTTTCAACTCTCCAAAATACATCATCATTTTCTGGATCTATCGGGCCCTTTATATAGGGATTTACATAATGGATGACAACTACGTTTTCCTCCTATTTCGGATCTATTCTGCGATCTCATCGCGATCGCTATAATATTCTCTATCGCAAGAATGATGACCATCGCAGGATCAACATATTCTTCTTTTATTTCTTCCATCGTCAATTTCTTTTGGATATCCTGTGACGCTCGTGAAACGTTGTTGAAGAATTGGCAGTGACGCTCGCAGAAACGTTGTTAATATCGCAGGAATAGCGCTGTAGCGATATTTTGGTCCTACAATTATCGTTCAAATATTTACTGTTTTTATAATCACATGATTGATGTATTATGATAGGACTTAGATGTTTGGTTAGTTAAGTGGCCAATTAATTGAACTTGCATCCTTGTCCATAGCTATTTTAGGGTTTTCATCGAGCGATAACCCTGAACACATGTAACATGATATGATTACGGTTTGTAGTGATACACTCTTGAAATCATTTGTAGAGTTTGACCCTTGTCCGAATTGTCATGCACAATGTATGACAATTGTATTGATTAGCCTATTTCCCAAACTTAAGGCTCTTAGGAATTGAACTTAATTAGCGCAAGGTGTTAGGTTATTCTTTAGGTAGAATTCACATACGCAGCTCTAATGTGTGTGTTGGTGAACTTAGAAAATTATTGGATTATCTTGCTCTCTTGATATTCTAGGCTTTTGATTAAAAAAATGAGATTAAATTGAAATTCTAATCATTGCAAGCACTTGTTTAAGATTGCAGATGAATTCCTTGACTAATATCTTTCTCTTATTGATTACTTTCTCCAATTTACTTTGCTTTTATTTTACTTTTACTTTACAAAAATCATAAATCCCCCCTTATGGTTACTAAGAAACTAGAATTTTATAACAACAATCGCCTCTCTGTGTAAACGAACTCTTCCTTACTTTATACTTCATTTATATTTTGTTGAGTAAGAAAGTGAATTATTTTTGACGTTTACGACAGCGATCAACAAACGATGAGACGAAGATGTTTGTGATTACTTTTATATCTTTCCTATCGGAGATAGAAATCTCAAGCCAATTATTACAATTATACTCGTACGATAGAAACAACAAGATCAGATCACACAACTACAAAAAAAATAGTATCGGTCTGGCTTCACAATCCCAATGAAGTCTTTAAGTCGTTAACCTGGTTTTAGAAGAAGAAAACCAAAGGTTAAAGGAGAATCGACTCTATCTTAGCAAACTAGTATCACACAGAATGTGTGGGGATTAGGTTTCCCAGTTGATAGAGTTATCCCTTATATAGTCTTTCAAATCAGGGTTTGCAATCAATGTTAGCTTAGTAACAAAGCATTCAATATTCACCGTCAGATAAAAACCTGATTAGATACAAGCTAATATCTCTCATCTATTAGATCGAAAACTTAGCTTGCCATATACACATGTACTTGATGATTTGGGTTTATGTAACCGTGCCCAAACGTGTACAATAGTTGGTTCAAGATTAGTCAACCAAATGGTTAGCAAAATGATAACTTTCATATCAACCATATTCTTTTTCACCATAACTAGTCCAAATGACTCAAATGAACTAGTTAGAGAGTTGTTCAATTGCTATGAGATCTTATGTACTACACAAGACACAATTGAAGCAAAAATGATGTGATTCATTCGAATCGATTCATGAACTATAAATCCACGGTTTGCAATAGAATTCCTTAGATAATTTAAATAAGTTCACGAGTTTTTAGACATACCCACTCAAGTTTGTGGACTGGGTTCACGGACTTAAGTAACCGGTTGGAGTTCACAAACTCCAGCAGAAATTCTCAGGTTCGAGAACTTCCGTAAGTTCGCGGACTGAAACCAAGCTTCAACTCCAGCAGAAATTCTCGTGTTCGAGAACTACGCTCGTTCGCGGACTGGGTTGACTGCTCAAGTTCCGGATTTCACTTGATCAACAAAGTTCGCAAACTTCGGTGTAAGTGCATAAGGACTTATACATATATGTGTTACCACAACAATGTTTATATCCCCCAGTGGTTATATTGCCTAAACTCTCATTTCAATCATTGAAACATTCTCAGAGGACGTCATATAGTTGTTATTCACGAACTAGTTTTCGTCAGAGAAATTTCCAAAGTAATTGAAATATAACATGACTTTCGTCACTAGGCAAAGATGAACTTGGCTAAAATGAAAGCTTTACCAACACACATTTCGAGAAATAGATAAGCGAGATATACTCAGCTAGAAATGTCACATGTGTATATCTTTAGTCTATACAGTAAAATGACTTTTGTCTCAAGATAGGAGATAGAGTAAATAGAATTTTGAGTGATAGATGAGTTCAAGTCTCTACATACCTTTTAGTCGATGAAGATCCACCGGTTCCTTGAGTAGTCCTTCGTCTTGTATGATGATTTCCATGGAGTTCTTGAGCTTAACTACACTTTCTATCCTAGTCCAAGACCTTAGCTATAGTAGACTAGAAATCAAGACTTTATAGTTTTGATCACTAACATTGGCAAACATGCTTTATATAGCAACGCATGTGATTTCGACCGAGCAGTGCTCTAACAATCTCCCCCTTCGTCAATTTTAGTGGCAAAACTATTAATACATATGGAATACAAAAAATATATAAATAAACTTTGTAGATCCTATTCCACATGTCTAATCTTCAACAATACTCGAAATCTTCGTCACTTCCAAGTAGTCCAATGATCCCAAAGGTTGTAAGTTTAGCATCATCGTTGTTGAAAATCCGTAGCTATAACAATGAGAAAAGCATCAGTTCTCAATCATTATTATACAGTGTCATAGTATTATTACACAACGTCAAAGTCCAACTGCATCACAACTTCAACAAAAATACTATGGTGATACTTTACTCCCCCTTAGTCAGTACTCCATTTCACATGGAAACCACTCCCCCTTACATAATGATCCGAAAACCATATGTATTTGTAGTGTGAACTGTAATTAATTCTCCCCCTTTTTGTCAATAAAATTGGCAAAGGTACAAGAACGGGATCCTAATGAAATTTCCGTAAGAGACATTTCATGACCAAAGGTAAATATATATCATCTTGTTTAGATGAAATCATAAAGCCGAAGCTAAATGCATTCATCAAGGAGTTTATAAAGACGTAAGATAACCCCTCTAATATTCCACAGCCGCACTCCCCACAAAGATTTGGAAATTAAGCACAAGTTCAAAAGAACTCTCCCTCATAATATGTCATTCCTTAAGGAACAACAAGAGAGACCTTAATTTCAAAAGAAAAGAAGGCTTTCTTTAGACTCAACAAATTACATACAAGTATGAATTTGGAATCCAACAACAAATATTAAATCAAATTAACCAAAGTGAACTAAGATTAATTTGACTAAATATGCTCAACACAAGTAAACTTATGGAGACTTAAAAATCAATTAAATTAATTACAAGAAAACTTGCAAATTATCTAATTGTCATACTCAACTAAACTAATTACAAGAGTAATCAATTTAATTGGCCACACTCGACATAAGAAAAACTTACGAAGTGCTAACTAAATAACCATACTAGATGATTAATTTAGTTTATTTGGGATCAACACAAGAGATTATGGAACCCCGACTAAGATTATCATATGATGAAAACCTTAACCGTACATGTAATCAACATAAGAAAATTTAGGGAATACAAACTAAACAACCACACAAGTTGATTAATTTAGTTCTTAATGCTCAATATATAGCATCTCATGGAACAACCACCCATGCCAATAAGAAATCGACTTAGTTGTATCGTGCCCAACATGAGATACACAATGAAGCCTTCACGGTAATACATAAAAAATGGATCAATAAGGATCTATACCGTGGATAACACAAGGATTCATTCTATGTTTCATCACCATTTGCACAATGACACACAATAGACATAATCCTTGAATCACAAAATATTTTAACCTATCTTACATCAATAATTGACAATATAGGCTTAACTTTTGTGTTTGTCAAAAGTCTATTCATCCTTTTATCAATATTTTCATATCAATTCATGAACAACTTTACTTTTGACAAAATATGGGACAATCAAGTTCACGGACGTAAACACACATATCCCATCAAAATATTGCAATATATAAAACCATAGAGATTAATACTGCAACTATCGTCTTCCAAACAAACTTAGAATTTTTAAACCAAAAAAAATCTAAAAACAAGAAGATGCAAACATTGGATATAGCTATGTGTAATCACAATAATGGCTATTCCGAAACACTAGTTATTCTTCTAAACAAAAGAGAAAAAATAGAAGATTTACTAGACATTGTTAACTCAAACATGTCTACTAGAAACCGATCACAAGCTAAATTTCACATTCGACAGCTTCACAGGTTTCAAGACTTTTGAGATTGTGATCCATATCATTAATTGCGTCTTCAAAGAAGATATCCTTATTGAGAAGTTCTTTAACATGTGACTTCATGAGACCAAGGTCATCAGTAACCTTTTTCAACTCACTTCTAACTACATCAAGATACTTCATTGTATCAAAAAGTTACAGTTTTGCTTTCTCAAAGTATTTCAGAAAGTCATGAACCACTTCAGCGGACACCATATCCTCATTCTCAACATCTTAATGTGAGTAGGCATAGTAGCATGAGGCATTAGGTTCTACATCTTCCACAAGAGTTCTTTTCTTTCTTCCTTTTGATTCAACACCAAAACGTTTTACAAGAAATCCCTTTACAAAACCATCATAGAAAGATGAGGAGGAGGACATTATTGATAACCTAGAAAAACCTAGAGTATGCGTACGTGACATATGTAACTCAATAGGTCGGCTATTTAAAGGTTTTTTTTTTTGGATGAAGGACTTTTAGGGTTTCCAAGCTGTAAACTCGAAACGGTAACCCATGTACACATTCGAACATAGTGCACCCCACAAGAAAAGAACACGAGACAAATAAATAGAAAAATACTAAAAGACATTGCAAATACTTTTTAGGCAATACTGTCTGCTGGCACTAGTTTAGTTATAAACGATAAGAGAAAAGCTCAACTAGGTAAAACACAAATTTCCAAAGTACACCTGACTTTTACACATCTTGCTCAACAGGATTTTTATGAGCAAGTTCCTAACCTTGTGATTAATTAGCACAAGTATGAGCTTTGAGCTCATCTAAGGAATTATGTTTATGAGCAAGTCTCTTTTTCCTTCTGAATATTGAGAGAGACTCCTTTTGATTTGAGAAATTATCATAAAACTTACTATCATCAAAATATGAGACATAGTTTGAGTTCCTACCAGAAGGGTCTTGACTTGAGGAGGAAGACAACTTGTTGACAATTTCTTTATAGCCTTGAATTATCTTTAACAAGTCATTTCTCATATCATCATTCTTCCTTCTTTCTCCTGGAAGTTTTCTCAAATCATGAGACACGTTATTTTCAGAAACACCATCTTGGTCTTTTCTTAGACGATTCTTGTCAAGACTTTTGTTCTGCTTTCGAACATTTGAGAAACTCATTGAACTGACCTTCTTGGTAACATACACAAGGTGCGCATGAAAACCAATGGGTTTCGACATACGAATGTCAGTTATACCTTTGAGAATTAAGTTTAAGGTGTGTTGAAGTTGAACAAGCGAGTTTTTATTCAACTTAGAGTTTCTCTTTTGTCTAACAGAACCTTTTGCTTAGCAAAAAAGACATACCTTTTGATCATACGAGTGACTAAACAGTTTGGTCTTAATATTCTCGTCAGGAGATTCCTTCCTTCCAAATAGTGTGTGTTTTCCTTGATCAGAGGAAACTAACATATTTTTTTTAATAGGAAGGGACTCCATTTTTACTTATGATGCTGGAGCATTTTTAGTCGTAGCAGAAGTAATTGGTATGTTAGACTGCTTAGAGCATTCTTGAATCGAAAGATTACTCAAGAGATGTTCTATTTCCAAAGCATCCTTTTTAAGGTTTGCCTTAAGAGTCATACACGAAAAATGATCTTCAGTATTTTCTTTGGAATTGCAGTCTCTTATCATACCAAGAAGGACATTGACATGTTGTTTCAACCAATTGCATCTATCAGCTTGGATTCTAACAAGATTTAGAATCAAATCACCCTCTTCAGTTGTTTCTCGTTTGCTTTGAGAAATGGACTCCTTTAAAGGATAATCGGGATAACACATGTCACAACCCGTCTGTCTAGTTTGAACACAAGATTCATCTATATTCAAGATAAAGGAATCTTTATCTTTAATATAATTAGACGAGATAGAGTTTTTATTTCTGGTGACACGTTTATCAGAGATGTTACTCTTGTCCATAGATCCAGATCGCTACAAACACATACTTTTAAGGTCTTGAACGTGTATGCCTGCTCTGATACCAATTGAAAAATGGGGGTCTAACAACCTCACCCAATATTTCGATTAGCAATCTGTATGGACAATTCCGAATTATTTTCTAGAGAATCAACTAGACTCAATCAATAGAAAATACTCAAGGAGTTATTATCTCAATCTCTCGATTTGATTTACTCAAGAAAATATGATTCGTGAGTCTAATCAAAAATAGATAACTTGGATTATACCAAAGACCAGTATCCAAGTGTCAATCGATTTAAATCAACAACCAATAGGTCGGATATTCTAATCGATTGAACAACGCACAACCTGTATTATTTCAATTATATAAAAATATAATGTGGAAAAGAAATAACACAGATACCAAAATTTTGTTAACGAGGAAACCACAAATGCAAAAAAACCCTGGGACCTAGTCCAGATTAAATATACACTGTATTAAGCCGCTACAGACACTAGCCTACTCCAAATTAACTTCGGTCTGGACTGTAGTTGAACCCCAATAAATCTCACACTGATCCAAGGTACAATTATGCTCCTACGCCTCTGATCCCAGCAGGATACTGCGCACTTGATTCACTTAGATGATCTTACCCACAACCAAGAGTTGCTACGACCCAAAGTCGGAGACTTTAGCAAACAAATATGTCTCATACAGAAAAGTCTACAAGATAGATAAATCCGTCTCCAACGAATAAACCTATGAGTTTTGTTTCGTCTTTTGATAAATCAAGGTGAACGGGAACCAATCAATAAAACCAGACTTATATTTCCGAAGAACAGCTCAGTTTTATCAATCACCTCACAATAGTCTTAATCGACGCAGCGATAAAAGATATTGTGGAATCACAAACGATGAGACGAAGATGTTTGTGATTACTTTTATATCTTGCCTATCGGAGATAGAAATCTCTAGCCAATTATTACAATTGTACTCGTACGATAGAAACATCAAGATCAGATCACATAACTACAAGAAAAGTAGTATCGGTCTGGATACACAATCCCAGTGAAGTCTTTAAGTCGTTAACCTAGTTTTAGAAGAAGAAAACCAAAGGTTAAAGGAGAATCGACTCTAGCTTAGCAATCTAGTATCACACAGAATGTGTGGGGATTAGGTTTCCCAATTGCTAGAGTTCTCCCTTATATAGTCTTTCGGATCAGGGTTTGCAATAATGTTAGCTTAGTAATAAAGCATTCAATATTCACCGTCAGATGAAAACTTGATTAGATACAAGCTAATATCTCTCAACCATTGGATCGAAAACTTAGCTTGTCATACACACATGTGCTTGACGATTTTGGGTTTATGTAACCGTACCAAACGTGTACAATAGTTGGTTCAAGATTAGTCAACCAAATGGTTAGCCAAATGATAACTTTCATATCAACCATATTCTTCTTCACCATAACTAGTCCAAATGACTCAAATGAACTAGTTAGAGAGTTGTTCAATTGCTATGATATCTTATGTACTACACAAGACACAATCGAAGCAAAAACGATGTGATTCACTCGAATAAATTAATGAACTATAAAGCCACGGTTTGCAATAAAATTCCTTATACAATTTAAATAAGTTCACGAACATCGTTTTTAGACATAACCACTCAAGTTCGAGGAATGGGTTCGCGGACTTAAGTAACCGATTGGAGTTCAAACTCTAGCATAAATTCTCGGGTTCAAGAAATTCCGTCAGTTCGTGGACTGAGTTCGCGGACTGAAACCAAGCTTCAACTCCAGCAGAAATTATCATGTTCGAGAACTACGCTTGTTCACGGACTGGGTTGATTGCTCAAGTTCCGGTTTTCACTTGATCAACAAAGTTCGCAAACTTCGGTTCAAGTGCATAAGGACTTATACATATATGTGTTACCACAACAATGTTTATATTCCCAGTGGTTATATTGTCTAAACTCTCATTTCAATCATTGAAACATTCTCAGAGGACGTCATATAGTTGTTATTCACGAACTAGTTTTCGTCAGAGCAATTTACAAAGTGATTGAAACATAACATGACTTTCGTCACTAGACAAAGATGAACTTGGCTAAAGCGAAAGCTTTACCAACACACATTTCGAGAAATAGATAAGCGAGATATACTCAGCTCGAAATGGCACATGTGTATATATTTAGTCTATATAATAAAACAATTTTTGTCTCAAGATAGGAGATAGAGTAGATAGACTTTTGAGTGATAGATGAGTTCAAGTATCTACATACCTTTTAGTCGATGAAGATCCATGGGTTCCTTGAGTAATCCTTCGTATTGTATGATGATTTCCATGGAGTTCTTGAGCTTAACTACACTTTCTATCTTAGTCCGAGACCTTAGCTACAGTAGACTAGAAATCAAGACTTTATAGTTTTGATCACTAACATTGGCAAACATGCTTTATATAGCAACGCATGCGAGTTCGACCGAGCAGTTCTCTAACAATCTCCCCCTTTGTCAATTTTAGTGGCAAAACTATTAATAGATATGGAATACAAAAAATATATAAATAAACTTTGTAGCACCTATTCCACATGTATAATCTTCAACAATACTCAAAATCTTCGTCACTTCCAAGTAGTCCAATGATCCCAAAGGTTGTAAGTTTAGCATCATCATTGTTGAAAATACATAGCTATAACAATGAGAAAAGCATCGGTTCTCAATCATTGTTATACAATGTCATAATATTATTACACAGCGTCAAATTCCAACTGCATCATAACTTCAACAACAATACTATGGTGATACTTTACTCCCCCTTAGTCTGTACTCCATTTCACATGGAAACCACTCCCCCTTACATAATGATCCGAAAACCATATGTATTTTTAGTGTGAACTATAATTAATTCTCCCCCTTTTTGTCAATAAAATTCGCAAAGGTATACGAATGGGATCCTAATGAAATTTCCGTAAGAGACATTTCATGACCAAAGATAAATATTATCATCTTGTTTAGATGCAATCATAAATCCGAAGCTACATGCATTCATCAAGGAGTTTATAAATACGTAAGATAACCCCTTTAATATTCCACAGCCGCACTCCCCACAAAGATTTGGAAATTAAGCACAAGTTCAAAAGAACTCTCCCCCATAATATGTCATTCCCTAAGGAACAACAAGAGCGACCTTAATTTCAAAAGAAAAGAAGGATTTCTTTAGACTCAAAAAATTACATACAAGTATGAATTTGGTATCCAACAACAAATATTCAATCAAATTAACCAAAGTGAACCAAGATTAATTTGACTAAATATGCTCAACACAAGTAAACTTATGGAGACTTAAAAATCAATTAGATTAATCACAAGAAAACTTGCAAATAATCTAATTGTCATACTCAACCAAACTAATTACAAGAGTAATCAATTTAATTGGCCACACTCGACATAAGAAAAACTTACGGAGTGCTAACTAAATAACCATACTAGATGATTAATTTAGTTTATTTGGGCTCAACACAAGAGATTATGGAACCCCGACTAAGATTATCATAAGATGACAACCTTAACCGTACATGTACTCAACATAAGAAAACTTAGGGAATATAAACTAAACAACCACACAAGTTGATTAATTTAGTTCTTAATGCTCAACATATATCATCTCATGGAACAACCAACCATGCCAATAAGAAATCGACTTAGTTGTTGTAGTTGCAGGAAATCCTACACTACACCCTTGATAAGAATTTACTGTAATTAAGACATATTTGAAGATTAAAAACAGTACTTTATTATTTGAGAATTCTCAGAAATGTTTTCAAGAAACAGAAGAAATCAAGAATACAACCGCTCTCTTGAATTTTGTCTCTCCTCAAGACTTTCTCAACACTCAAAAACACATCATCTTCCCTCTGAATCTACTGGGTCTCTTTATATAGGATAGTTACATAGTGGGTGACAGCTAATCTGTCCTTTAATTTCGGATCTGACTCGTGATATTATCGCATTAGTTATAATGTCCATTCTCGCAAGCGTTGTAACCATCGCATGATAATCACGCTCTTCCCGTGTTTCTTCATTCGTCAGCTATTACGTCATTCTTCAAATCATTCGGTGACACTCGTGAAGTGTTGTTGAAGAACTCGCGATGATGTTCGCAGAAGTGTTGTTAATCTTGCAAGAGTAATATCATGGAGATATTCTGGTCCTACATCTTTCCTCTTCTCATGTCTTTTCTGCGAGGAAAGATCATGAGAATTGAATCTTTTATAATGCCGCAGATGTTTATCTTTTTGCACTCTTCTGCTTTGACACATTTTTGTATTCTTCGCCAGCTGTTTTCACGTACTTTTTCTTCTATTCAATTTTTGACACGTCCTTTTCAATCGCTGCGATCTGACCGTTCACATCCTTTCTTTGCATTAATTGCATTCATCTTCTCGAGAAATTTCTTCTTCTATAAATACTTCTTTCATTCTTTTCTTTCCCTCTTTTTACTTTCTTCTTTCTATCTCTCTGCAATTTTGATGTTCTTCCGTAAATTCCGCATCTGTTAATGTTGCATCTTTTCCTTCAATCTTCTATCCTTTTCTTCATTCCCATACTTACTTTATTAAAAATGGCTCCCGTTGGTCGTAAATATATGATCGCCTTTGAGGAAATACAGAAGAAGTTTAAGGATCAAGGTTTTTCTTTATCCACCTTCCCTGATCAAAACCCTAAAGCTGAACTTTCCGTTAAACTATTTTCTGATCATCCAAGTTCTCGCGAGAAGATTATAGTCTCGCTAGGTCAACTTGAAGTTGGTCTTCCTATTCCTCTTTACAATCCTGAACTTCCTTTGTTCTATGAGATACTTTCTCATCCAAAATTCTCGCGATCTATATATCAACTGGGTGGGGATTCCATCCGTCTGCTAGTGGAGTATGCTACTCGCGGTGCTGATAAAAAATCTCGCTACCCTGATTCTGCAAAGAATCCTAAATTCAAGGATGTTCCAATTAGTCCCGCAATGTATACTGTAGATAATATCTTCATAAACTATGACATAATCCCCATGAAGAGGGATATCACCTGCTGGGGTGTCCGCTTGCAAAAGAAAGATGATGTTTCTAAAGACAAAATTCTTATGTTGGACATCGACTGGCATACTAATACTAATCAAGGTCCGCGTCATTCTAGAGATGACAAATGGTATATCTTCCCTCTAATTTTAGAGGGTTCATATATCTATGGTACCCATGCTTTACCTGTGAATCTCACAGAATACCAGCCGTGGGTATTCAACTGGCCTGAGAGAAATAAAAAAGTATGTTTTCTTAATTTTTTGCATAATAAATTACCATTATTATTTTCTTCATGTCTTTAGATTCTCGCTGACTATTTCCTTTTTATCAGATTGAAAGGTTGAAAGCCAGCTACGATAAGCTAGGGAAACCTGCTACTTACTTAGCTCTCAAATATCTCACAGATGAAGTAAGAAATATTTCTTTATAACTTTTTACAATATATTGTTGCCTCTATTTCTTATCTTTATATGTGTTCGCAGGAAATTGAAGAAAGAGAGCCTGTGAAACCTGCGAGAACTAAATAGAAATCCACAGTTGGTCGCAAGGGTAAATCTACTGCCCCTCTCAAAGAGAATTCTGCTGCTCCTCGCAGAGAGAAATCTGGTGCTCCTCCCTCAAAGAGAAGAAAAACACAACTTTCTTCTTCTTCTTCAACTCCTCAATCTAACGAAGAAAATCCGAGTAATGATGATGCTGATGATGATGAAGACGAAGATAATAATGACATCTCTCCTATGAAGGATTCCTCTTCTCCTGAATCTCCTATGACCCAATTATCTAAGATTTTTGGCGATGTCACGCATGGTATTTCAAATGATTATGGAGATGAAGCTGTTAATGAAGTATCTCAAGCTCTCGCAAAGGTCTGCAATGCTTCCCTATTGGTTGAAAATGATTCTTTCTAGGGAATCTCGAGATCGATGACTCCCAGTATTTTGAATTCACTCGGCATTCTGGTATGTTTTCACTTCTTTGCCTCTTCCTTATACCTTAGATTTCAAACTATATATGTATTAGCAATTTTTATATTTCTTCGCAGGCTGGAAGAGCTTCTTTTATTGCTACCTCAGATTTGGAGAAAAGACGTGCTGACCTTCACAACAAAAATGAGAATTTAAAGTCTAAATCTGCAGATCTTCGCAAGCAAAAGGAACAGTTGGAATCTGAAGCTATTGATCTTCGCAAGAGTAAAGAAGAATTATAAGCTGAGGTTGATGAGCTTCGCAAGAAGAATAAGCAATTATAAATTGATGCTTCGAGTGATAAACAAAAGATTTCTAATCTTGAAAAGTCTAATCAACAACTATATGGTATAAACTTTTCCTTATTTTCTTTTAATTATTTTGCCTTATTTTGGCTCATTCAAGTAACCATTTTTGCAGATATTTATGACCTTACTGATGAGGCTACACTCCTCCGATCTTTCCCTGAACTTGTAGATGAGGATACCCTTCTTGCTCGTCTTAATAGTTCTTTAAGTAGTTTCTCAGATGATCAAATTAGATCTCTTTCCATAGATGAACTTAAATCCAAACTTCATCTCTTAAAAATTGAGCACAGATTCAACTTGGGCTTAACCAATAAGTTTAAGTGTCTTTATCTTGATTGAAATAAGAAATCAATAGATTGAAAAGTAAGAATAGTGATCTTATTGATGAGAAAGATCTTATTGCTAAAAATGGTGCTCAAGCCCTAGCAGATTTCCATCAAATTCTCACTGATGTTAAAATTTAGAGGGATAGACTTATCGGTGAAAATAGAGATCTTCTTGCGAGAGAGAACCAAGTTCGCTCTTGTCTTCTTATTAACAATGATGAAGAATTTGCTTGGGATGCGAAAGTTCTTGATAATGCTAGAAATAATCTAGGTGTAGATGTTAGTCTTCATACTGAACAAGCAGCCTTTATTAGAGATATGATTTCTGAAAGAGAAGATTTCTAATTATTCATTCTCATTGGTCTTTCGTCTTTTATAGTTTGCTACTAAATTTCTGATTTGCTATTCTGTATTCACATGAGTTGAAAAGAGATACTCTATCAGAGTTAAAGAACTTGAAGATGATAAGGGAGTGCTCGCAAAAACTCTAGCTTCTCGCAATGAAAAGTATTCAAGACTAAAGGAACAGTTAGAAATTATGAGAAGGAATTTTAGTAACACTCTTGTTGGTGTTCACAATGACTCCATTAAATTGGTCTGCAGTGATCATCAAATTCCCCATTCCGAGTATCCTGACATTTTGCATGAAGTTCCACAAAATGTCCCTGATCTGGTCATTTATGATAGCGAAGCTGAAGATTCTGAAGAAGATGAAGGTCATGATGAAGGTGGTGGAGATGAAGAAAAGAAATCCGGCGAAGACAACGATGGATCTGATTATATTTCTTATATTCTTCCCTGTAATATATGTACACTTATCCTTTTCTCTTTGTAGTATACTTGCTGCGAATTTCTCCAGCTTCTAATGTTCTCTAGTGTATGAACTTCTTCTTATCTCTTCCTGCATATATTAAAAGACAATTTATTTTATGCAATATGGTTAAGTAATATATTTATAAGTTTTTAGCTATCTGTGCGTAAATATGTTATATAAATATGAATAACAATATTATCGTTTTGTTCATTCCCATACTTTCCTATGTTATTCGTCTGCAATATAAAAGATTGTGCATATTAGATTCTTAATAAAATTGTGCAAATATCGCAACCATAATATCGCAGTCATGTGTTAATCTCTTGTGGTCTTAGTTTGCCTTCCTAATTAAAGGTCTTATTTCGCCACGTTTCTTTCTGCGACAAAATCGCAGGACATCCTTACATTCGCATGTAAAGACCCATTGATCTTGCCTTATCCATATGTTGTCAAATGTCTACGACAATATGACATGCCTAAGTTCCTTGCGAGAACAAAGCCCCATGACATTGCCGTCTTGCGATGAAATCGCAGGACGTCTTTACACTTTCATGTAAAAACCCATTGATCTCATCTTAACTTTTTCTTATGGCTTGTTGCCTCTGTATTTGTCACGCGACAATATGACATGCCTAAATATTCTTGCAAACATAAAGCCCCATGACATTGCCGTCTTAAGACACTTATCACTCCCTAATGGAGGGTGCCGCCCTTACTCCCCCTGGTTGCCCCTTCAAGGAGGACACATCAGCCATATAATACTAGCTCCTCCCATCCGGTCTTAACAAAAATCAGTTGTTTTCGCAGCCTCTTATCCTTTATGCCTATATGGATTATAGTTACGAGACTACACCCTAAGTGGGGTTTTCTTGAGGCCGAGTGCATCATAGCCAAGACTTACCAAAAATGGCCAGGGTAGGTTCGTCCATCCCGAGCACTCTTGGCTCAACCGTGTACCTCAGCGCCTTGGTCATACTCTTCACCCCTTATAAGAGACCTTCGGTCGTCCAACCAGGGTATAACCTTATATAGTTGGAAATCCAAAGTATCTCTCCTGGATAGGTATCTCAAAGATATAGACCCCAGTCTCCGTGACTCAGGTTCCAGCAGAGATATAGCCTTATCCCTGAGCCACGCAAATAGATACCCCCTTATATGACGCACTTTAGGTCTTACATTTTCCTCTTATGAAGTTGTATCCGTGAACTAGGGTGTATGCCATATAGGTTCGTCCCATTCTTATGTCTCTGCGAAATTTTATTCGCGTTTCTTGCGGGTATTGCAACTATGATGAAATTTCTTTTCATTGATCTTCTCTTTATTTGCATTTCAACTCTTGTATAACTTCTCAATTTCATTTATTTTATTTTTTTTATATTCAAATTTTCTTTCATCAACTTATCTTTCTACTTTACCTTTCTACTTACTACTTTTTGCTTCTGCCCTTTTGTATTCAAATATTCAAATGAAATATTCTTTTGAAACAAATCATTCATAAATTTCTTAAATTTTACCTTTCTACTTACTACTTTTTGCTTCTGCCCTTTTGTTGTGTTTTGCTATTTTCTTTCCATCTGCGAGATGCTCGCCATTTACAGTTTGCAACTCATGTTGATTTCGTAGTATTCCTTCCTCTTGCCGCTCTATTGTATCAACCATCAGCTTATCACCTCTTTGTTTTTGCTTGATGTTATGTTTCCAATTTCTATTCCTCGCTGCCCTTTCTTCACAAGATTCCATGTCAATTTCATAGCATTTCTTCCCATTAACCCAGTCTCCTTTTATTACTCCAACACCATTAGGATGAGGAAATTTAATACATTGGTGGAAAGTTGACGCCACACCTAATATCCCATGTATCCAAGGTCGGACAATCAGGGCATTATAAGGTGATTCAATATCCACAACGCATAATAAAATCTTAGAAGATAACCCCTTTAATGAAATTCGCATTGTAATTTCCCCTTTGGGCTTGTTGGCAGTGTCGTTGAAACCATAGATTTTATAGGTTGATGGTATCAGATCCTCGTCTTTTCCACCCATGGTTCTATAAGTATGATAAAATAAGATATCAACTGAACTTCTAGTATCTATTAGAACTCTGTTAATGGCCCAGGAATCCTCAGTTTCACCATCATCATTTTCTTCATATTCTTTTTTCTATTTGTTTTGGATTTATTTCTAATCTTACCACCAGTGGGTTGTCATGCATCTCACCAGGCTCAGGTACTTCTTGCGCAGTGAAATAAATAGTTTGCTTTTGCCACTCCTCTAATGGCGAGACTCTCGCAATATTCATTATCTCTCTTCCATCTACGTCTCTCGTGAAGACTCTGCTCAGAACATTGTCATGGAAATCCTCAATAGTCTTGTATGAATATATGATGGAATTACAAAAAAAATTCTTCGCCTTGGCTCCAACCTCTATCACAAATGTTTCTGCTCCTTTTATAACATTCACTCTGCGAATATCTGGTGCTGGTGGTAACTGCTGAGATTGCGGATGTCCTATTAGAAAATGATTTAACTTTCCTTGATCAATCATCCTCAAAATTATTCTTTTTACATTCCTGCAATCGTTTATTGAATGTCCATGAAAATGATGATAATGACAAAATTCTCGATTTCGATTATTTTGATGTGGCTCTTTTCCCATATTCCAGGGTGATGGTATATTTTTCATCAGAATGATAGCTTCCCAAATTTTTTCTATGCTAGCATTCAGGGGTGGCATCTTAATTTCTTCCTATATTACTCTTTGATTCCCTTGTCCTCTGAAATTATTTTGCCTCTGACCACCATAAGTCTCTTGCGGCTGATCAAGTCTTTGAATTTTATTATTTCCACCGCGATTGTAATAATTCCTTTCTCTTTCATACTCCTGTTGATCTCGACTTCCCATGGCTACTAACTTCTGCTGGTTTTTAATCACCACTTTCTCTTGTTGTGAATGCGAGGTGCTCACCACATTATTAATCATTTTAGGAAGTAAACTTCCATTTGCCGATATTGAGATGGTGTTTGCGACTGGATAAGATTCCATATCATTTTGTTTTTCCTCTAAAGCAATGTATTCTTCTTGTAGCTCTCGCAGCTCAGTCACTGTGATGGTATTTTTGATTTTGAAAATTTGTATGTATAGCAGATTGGTTGCGAACATTGCATTAATGAAAGATAAAATGAGGTATCTCTCATCCACTCTTCCTTCCATTTCACTGCACATTGTCTTCCATATTATGATTAGGTGTTTCAGACTCTCGCCAATCCTCTGTTTTAACCCAAACACATCTTCAATATCGGGCCGCGAAGAATTGTTGCTTATATATGCTCCCATAAATGTAGCTTGCAAATGGTCGAAAGAAGTTATTGTATTTTTAGGTAAGCCTTCGAACCATTTTAACGCCTCTCCAGTTAAACTATATGCAAAGTATTTGCATAACACATCATCATGGTTTTCCCATTGTAGCATATACCTAACATAAGCCTTGACATGTTGGACAACACAGGTAGTCCCATCGAAGATACTGGTTAATGCTGGTAAATTGCATTTTGGAGGGATTCCTCTTAATTATACTTCTTGAGTGAATGGAGTCCTCTCGCAGCTTCTTCAATGGATTCATCAAGTTGCCTTATACCTCATTCTCTTCTGTTATTCAACATTCCCCTCATTTCTGCTAACTCTCTTAAAATTTGTTCATTCCCAGCTGAATTTTGCTCAATTGGTCTATTCAGTGCAGCTTCTCTTCTTATGCGCTCGTGTCTTTCTTGTCCAACGAGATTTTGTGCTTCTTCTTCAGCATATTTATTCTGCCTTCTCCTGCGATTTTCCTCTTAACCTCCTCCTTGAATTCGCAACTGATTATGCCTTCCAATTTCTTCTCTGTGAGTTTCTTCATTCCTCATCGTTTCCCTTCGCTGTCTTTCTATTCTCCTTTGTATTCTATCATATTGTATGAGTCTCCTTTCTCGATTGTCATGATTATTCTGGCGTATTGCTTCTTGAAACTCTTGTTCTTCCATTTATGCTCTTAATCTTTTCCTTTCGCAAGCTAGACGTGCTTGTTCAGCATAATCCCTCTCAATTTCGTCCCCAATGATTCTTTGATTTCTTTGGATTTCTCGCCCATGTAATATTCTTCTACCTCTTCTCAATTTTCTTCACCATCTTGGTTATTTTCACGCTCTTGATTTCTATTATCATGTCTATCATTCACAGTTTCACCGTGTGGAACGTAGTGATCATCAATCATCTCTTCTTCTCCATGATGTTGTTCTTCATTTGGATTTTGCATTTCCTCTCGGATATTTGCTCCAGCATTTCTCATAGGGGAATTTCGTCTTGGTTCTTCTCTAAATGATCTTGAACTTGATCTAGCAGTACTTCTTGATCTCCTACTTTGTAATCTCAAATTCTCCATTCTTAACTCATGATTTTGTCTTGTTAGATTCGCATGTTCTTCCGCCTCTAACCTCCTTTCCTCTTGTATTCTTTGTCTTAAAACCTCTACTGTTTCATTTACATCACCTCCATGTATTAATCCTCCATTTACTTCTCGGTTTCTTTTTTCTCTTTTTTCATTTCTTAATTTTCGATCTTATGCTTCTTCCATCAAATCTGATCGCCAAGTATGCACACTCACTCTGTCGTAATCCACAACTCTATCTTGTATTGGTGTTTGTTGATTCGGCCGTTGAATTTGATTTTCTTCTTCATTCCTTGTTCTATTTCTTCTTGTTCCGAACCTTGAAGATTCTCCTATTTCACTTGTCTCACCTCCTGCAAGTTTTTTACTCTTCCTTACGGTTATTGGTGGTTCTGATGTATTTTTTCTTCTAGCCATTAATCTCCAAGAATTTTTGGAAATTGCGTAAAAATCCTTCACTATCTACTCCAAATTCTTCTCAATCACAATGTCAATTCTTATCTTTTTCTTCAGGAAATCAACAATTCATCCCTATTTCGGGCGCCAAAATGTAGTTGCAGGAAATCTTACACTACACCTTTGATAAGAATTTACTGTAATTAAGACATATTTGAAGATTAAAAACAACACTTTATTATTTGATTCTCAGAAATGTTTACAAGAAACGGAAGAAATCATGAATACAACCGCTCTCTTGAATTTTCTGTCTCCTCAAGACTTTCTCAACTCTCAAAAACACATCATCTTCCCTCTGAAAATACTGGGTCTCTTTATATAGGATAGTTACATAGTGGGTGACGGCTAATCTTTCCTTTAATTTAGGATCTGACTCGCGATATTATCGCAGTAGTTATAATGTCCATTCTCGCAAGCGTTGTAACCATCGCAGGATAATCACGCTCTTCCCGTGTTTCTTCATTCGTCAGCTATTACATCATTCTTCAAATTATTCTGTGACACTCGTGAAGTGTTGTTGAAGAACTCGCGATGATGTTCGAAAAAGTGTTGTTAATCTCGCAAGAGTAATATCATGGCGATATTCTGGTCCTACAGTTGTATCGTGCTCAACATGAGATACACAATGGAGCCTTCACGGTAATACATAAAAAATGGATCAATAAGGATCTATACCGTGGATAACACAAGGATTCATTATATGTTTCATAACCATTTGCACAATGACACACAATAGACATAATCATTGAATCACAAAAGATTTTAACCTATCTTACATCAATAATTGACAATATAGGCTTAACTTTTGTGTTTGTCAAAAGTCTATTCATCCTTTTATCAATATTTGCATATCAATTCACGAACGACTTTACTTTTGACAAAATATGGGAAAATCAAGCTCACGGACGTAAACACACATATCCCATCAAAATATTGCAATATATAAAACCATAAAGATTAATACCGCAACCATCATCTTCCAAACAAACTTAGAATTTTTAAACCAAAAAAAATATAAAAACAAGAAGATGAAAACATTGGATATAGCTATGTGTAAAAGGTTTCCTGAACCATTATTGATAACTATAGCTATTTTTAAAGGGTTATCATGAATGTCCTCCTCCTCATCTTTCTATGATGAGGCATTAGGTGCTCCATCTTCCACAAGAGTTCTTTTCTTTCTTCCTTATGATTCAACACCAAAACCTTTTGCAAGAAATCCCTTTGCAAAACCATCATAGAAAGATGAGGAGGAGGACATTCATGATAACCCAGAAAAACCTAGAGTATGCGTACGTGACATATGTAACTCAATAGGTCGTCTATTTAAAGGTTTTGTTTGGATGAAGGACTTTTAGGGTTTCCAAGCTGTAAACTCAAAACGGTAACTCAGGAATATAAAAGTTTGTCTTATTGCCTAATATCCAAGAATTAAGAATTTGTCTTACTTTCCATAAAAAAATAAAATGTCCTACTGCATTCTCAATACATATATCAGTGTTTACGTGGTTGATGATTGACAGTCAGGTGTATAATGCAAAAGACCTTTTTATATCCTCACTTACTTGTGTTAAACTGTCAAAGCAGTGGGTTTAAATTTTGTTCTGTATCTTCTTCACCTCAATCTTTTTGATAATTTTTGCAGGAATCTGTGAAATATTGCATCAGGATGCCAAACCAATTTAATTTCTCATTTGATTACTTCTATGCTGCAATTATTTCCCTCAGCATCTATGTCCTAGGCACGTAATCACAAATTAACTCCTTCAGACTCGAGCTGTTTTATTCCTTGTAGATTAATGACTCCACCATAATTTTGCAATTTGATCTTATTACAGGTAGTCCACATATGTATCAATATATTCTTGGGCAGAGGAAGAAAGCTCTCGCCAAATCCAAGAGAGAGTAAACAAGCCGTAAAGATGTTTTATAGCGATCAAATGGTTAACCATATCACTTGTCAAAAGCAAAGGAATGTGGTTTGCCAGATTAACATTTTATCCAGTTCAACTCTTCTCATTTTCCTTATTGTGTTTTCTTGGTTTATCTTACTGGTTTGTACTTGTTCATCTGTAACAATCTCTTTGTATTCGGAGGTTGATAATGTAATGCATTGGTTATTGAGGGATCAATCTATTATATTCTCCCCTTGATGCTGATTTTAGAAAATCTTACTTACTGAATTTCCTCAAGCAAAAAAGAAAACAATTGTAGATTTTGTTTTTCTAATTTTTGAAATATTCTCGTCATCTCAACAATATAAATTCCTCTCACCTGACATTCTTGCCCAAGAAATTATCCGTTTCATTTCTTCCTTCGTCCCTTTACAAAAACATTCTCAAAGAATTTCGGTGGAGTTATTTTGAACTTCATGTGCTCACAACCAATGGTGAAACACCCATTTTATGCTAATCTTTGAAAATATGATGATTTATATTAATTTTGTATCTTACCATTACTGATAAAACAATGGGACATTCCGCAAACTCAGACGACAAACATAAGAGGAAGATAACAAGCAGTTATGGAGTACAATAACCTTGTAAGTCTTAGGATGAAAAAACTTCTTCAAGGGAAAATAAATGAATATTTCATTATTTAAACTAAGGAAATATCAGGAAAATAAAAAAAATGACCAAGGGGACTGTCAGAAGCAAAATTTAAGCGTCCTTCTAGGCTTATCTTGAGTTGTCGGGTATTAGAATGTGATGAAGATATTCGATGGATTTTATTCATTGGCAGCAGCACTTGCAACACTTAGGTTTACTGTAAGATCAAGTTCCTGCAAAATGAAGAACAAAGGGAAGCTATTAGTATTCAACATTTGTCAGAATGAGAAAACAAGTAATCAAGTTGGATAATCCTCAGAAATCTTGATAACTATAGACAGTTCACATTACCAAATTGCAAAAAAACATTACCTTCCATGTTATTCGACTGTACATTGCAATCACGTCAGTGACCGTAGACTCAAAGTGTGTCGTTGCATCATAACTCTATAAAAGGTTGAAATTTCAGCATATTATTAGTTGTTCTTAAATTAACTTTCATGAAATGTGGAACATTAGGGGCACTTGATATTCACATTTCTATTAGTTTTGATGCAATAAGAGAAAATGCGAAATAGAGGTGGAAATGCGTTTATCTGTCCGCAAAATATTTTGCATACTTACAGTAGATATGTAGCAGTTTTCATCTATGTCCTTATTAGTGGGTTCATATCTGTCATAAGTGTCAATTTTTTTTTTTATCAACAGGTCTAAGTAGTTCGATTCCAAGATGCAGTTCTGTCTCGAGATGGTCAGTTTCTGCTTCAGTTGATACAAAAGCAATGTATTTTCCTTTTGGTGTAACATTGTGCGCATAAGAGCAACAGAAGAAGTACCCACATCAACGATTATTTGCACATTTCTAAGATACCTCAAGTTCCAGTGACATATCTGAGTACCCGGTGGCTTAATTTTAGCGCAAGAAACAAAGGAAGAGTAGCTAAACTTACATATTTGATTTACGCCCAAGTTGCTTCTGAGGCAGAATCACTTGAACTGAGTGAGAATCACAGGTGTTTAGGATAGGATGACTTATTATGCAAATTGTACGCGCGACTCTTCCGACCTTTTTAACCTGTTTGCATCATACATGGAATTTCAGAACCTGTTATGCGACTGTTTACGGGTAAAATATTTGAAGATCGGGTATTGACATATACCTTGTCAGGCAAATACGAAAGGTCGCATACGATTTTCTTGCCTTTAGCAGTTTCCCCTTTATATGTCACGCCGTATGCTTTCCCATCACCGTCGCATTCAACCTGTTATTTGCGCGTAAGGTACTAACCAGTGTTGTTCATGTTCGGGTATTAGTTGGCATTGATGAATTTTCATCGAGTCTAAATACATTCATATATTTTATGTTATATTACAAGAGTTTGCAATCCACAATTTACTTCAGTGAAAAATTGTACCTTGCATTTGGGCTTGCGAAGCATGTAAGTTCCACCATAAACAATACCAAGACGAGCAAATCCCTAGAGATTAAGATGCACATACCGTGTTAAATCATGAGATTTATCATTTCCCGACGAATCCGTATCATCTACAGACAACACTAACATGTGGAAGTTCACCCAAACCTTAAAGTGGATAGATATAAGGAGATCCTCCTTGAAAATGTGCCAATGACTCTGCATAAAGATTAAAGCCACATGAAAAATGAAAGAATTAATATTAGTACAAACTACACTGATAAATTATAGTCATTAAGACATTGAGGTTGCAACAGTTAACTAGTACATGGTCGGTGTTTCTTCTGAATGTACGCTGTTTGGTTTCTGTATTGCCTTACATTGGAAACCATAAAGTGAGTGAATCATTATTCCGATTACTGAAAACTACAGCATGCGAGGGTACTATGTTGTGGTCCTAAGATTTGTGTTGCTAAAATGAATGGTCCATGGAATCTTTCATTCAACACCTACTGTTCCCCTCACATGAAACATTTTCAGTGCACTAACTACCAAATTATCTTTTCTTCATTAGTACAAAACTGAGATAGAAACTCAAGAGACAAAGGTAGACTATATAGTTGGATTTGGATCGATGATTGTATCACAAAAACCAACTCGGTAGGTTTATCAAGATTAAAAAAATTTTACCTTCATTTTCTTGACAAATCCCATAGTAGGTTCATCCAAGTAGCTATCATTTTTATGTAGTGCCAAAGAGTAGCCAATGAAGTTAACCGTATTATCTTCTAATCCATATTTCCTATACGAAAGTACAAATTTCAGGATAATACAATTGCGCTTGATAAGAACTACTAGATTTGTTAACTTGAGCAAACAAAAAACAGTTCAAGGAAAAGAGAGTGAGATTGAGATATAAACGAAATAACTTCTCGTGCTGTAACTTTGTTAATATCAAGCCCTTCATGAGATTTTGGATCATTCTCCTCGTAATCTTGCACATAAATAAAGAACTTTCTAAGGAGTAAACTATTATTGTTCTTTCTTTACGAACATCCTAATAAAGAGTAACCTATTATTGTTCATTCTTTATGGCCTAGTAAACACCATCCGGCAGTAACTACAAAAGCTCAATTCAAACGATTATAAACATAAATGAAGATTAGATATGTGAAGTATTCATTTTTTTCTAGATAAATGAACCTTCAATAGTGAGTTTCTATCATGACAACAATGTGTCACATGAAGATCAACATTTGTGATTGGTCTCAAATACCAAATGCATGAAAAACAAATTTATGGTGAGTAATCAAAGTTTTAACCCTCACATACGAGAAATACACAATTTAAATCCACGAAATCAGGAGCAAAAATACTGGACAATATGCATGAGCCCCTTAATGTAACCATTATCACGGACTAGACCAGAGAGCACCAGACGTCAATAACCATTCTGAAAACTATTTACTACTCCATCCTTTTTAGTTTTGGTCCACCATAGTCTATTCTCAATCCAAAACAAATGTGCTAATATCGCAAAACCCACATTTACTTCTCCATCCGTTGTGGTTAAAATCTGTTGTTCCCATCACTGACTGATGGTTAGAACATTGAAGACCAATTTCATACTGGTAGTAGTATATTAGCATTAGTAGAAAGTAGTTAGATCTGCTCACCTAAATTAATTAATTGCATTCCTTTATTTTCATCACTTGTTTGTTATTATATGTACTAAATTAAAATTCCCGTTTCCAATTCCTGTAAACCCTAGAAAAAAATCAAACTGTTAACAATGGAAAATTTCTTATCTGTTCTGAAACGTATCTACCTTACTATTTACAATTGGACTATCTTGTTGGCTGGTAATTTCAATCTGTTTCTATCTGATATTGTAACTTTTTAATAGAATTCTATGTTTTTGTTGAGATCTTGGTAGTTTATAATCTGACTTTTTGTATGTGAATTTGTTTATATGTTTCAGGTTTTGTACATGGATTTGAAGACTTTGAAAGAATCAGGTCATGAGCATGTTTATAATGCTATTGAAAAGCCTCTATTACTTTCTCAAACTGCAGCTAAAATGGGGTAAACTTAAACGAACTATGGTGTAAAAAGAGATTCAATATTGGTTGAATTTTTGGAATTTCTACGATAAGTTTGTTTGCCTTGTTGATAGATTGTTCACGGTCTCGTAGGCTTGGTAAGATCTCCAATTACAGCTACTTTGCCACAGATCGGATCAAGATTATTTGTAACTTGGGGAATTTTGTGGAGTTTTCCTGAGGTATGCAGATTTACAATCATTTTATATCTAAACAATTGTAGATTAGAAGTTGACATAGTAAATGTTTTGGTTTGCAGACCCGAACGCATGTGCTAGTTAGTTCTTTGGTAGTAAGCTGGTTGATTACCGAGGTATGAGCTCTACATGATTGGAATGTGCAAGAATAATCAATACTGTTTCATACTTGGATTCAATTATTTGACATGTGCTTGTTTTTTGCATATCTTTCTAATTTTGTAATGTTTCATGTTGAGTGTAGATTATCAGATACTCTTTCTTTGGTACAAAAGAGGCACTTGGTTTTGCACCTTCATGGTTGCTGTGGCTCAGGTATAATCAATTCCTCGATTATAAACATGACATATATCATTCATCACCTTCTAGGAAAATTTCATCATTTCATTCGGTACATTGATGCTTGTGCAATTATAGCACCTTTCTGGTATTGTATCCAACTGGAATTACCAGCGAAGTTGGTCTAATATATATCGGCCTGCAGTACATAAAGTTAATGAATTCAATAAAGTCTCTTCTGCATGTTTAATGTATCAATTTTTGCTGTAAGATTTAGTTGTAAACTTTCATTTATCAAGAAAGCAAACCTCTTAGTTGTTGATAATGTAATGATCTTATAGAGAGACCTTTTCATATTCCTAAAATTAACTAACACGGCTAAGAAAACTTCCTTGATATCTAAACTCATTGCCACATGTCTAGTTTTTAGTCATGCAAAATAGAGAAAACTACTATAACTCAGGAATAGAAAAGTTTGTACTATTGCCTAATCTCCTAGAATTAAGTCCTACATGGTTGATGGTTGACTGTCAGGTGTATAATGCAAAAGAACTTTTTATATCCTCGCTTACTTGTGTTAAACTGTCAAAGCAGTGGTTTTAAATTTTGTTCTGTATCCTCTTCACCTCAATCTTTTTGATAATTTTTGCAGGGATCTCAGAAATACTGCATCAGGATGCCAAACCAATTTAACTTCTTATTTGATTACTTCTATGTTGCAATTATTGCCCACGACATCTATGTCCCAGGCACGTAATCACAAATTAACTCCTTCAGACTTGAGCTGTTTTATTCTTTGTAGATTAATGACTGAGCCATAATTTTGCAATTTTATCTTATTGCAGGTAGTCCACATATGTATCAATATATACTTGAGCAGAGGAAGAAATCTCTCGCCGAATCCAAGAGAGAGTAAACAAGCCGTAAAGTACTTTTATAGCGATCAAATGGTTAACCAGATCACTTGTCAGAAGCAAAGGAATGTGGTTTGCCATATTAACATTGTATCCAATTCAACTCTTCTTCTTTTCCTTATTGTCTTCTCTTGATTTATCTTACTGGTTTGTACTTGTTCATCTGTAACAATCTCTCTGTATCCGGAGGTTGATAATATAATGCATTGGTTATTAAGGGCTCAATATATTACATTCTCCCCTTGATGCTGATTTTAGAAAATCTTACTCTACTGAATTTCCTCAATCAAAAAAGAAAACAATTGTAGATTTTGTTTTTGTATTTTTGAAATGTTCTCATCATCTCAACAACATAAATTCCTCTCACCTGACATTCTTGCCCAACCAATTATCGGTTTCATTTCTTCCTTCATCCCTTTACAGAAACATTCTCAAAGAATTTAATTAGGTGGAGTTATTTTGAACTTCATGTGCTCACAACCAGTGGTGAATCACCCATCTTATGCTAATCTTTGAAAATAGGATGATTTATATTAATTTCGTATCTTACCATTACTGATAAAACTGTGGGACATTCCACAAACTCAGATGACAAACATAAGAGGAGGATAACAAGCATTTCTGGAGTACAATAACCTTGTAAGTCTTAGGATGAAAAAACTTCTTCAAGGTAAAATAAATGAATATTTCATTACTTCAACTGAGGAAATATCCGGAAAAGAAAAAAAAATAACCAAGGGGACTGTCAGAAACAAAATTTGAGCGTCTTTCTAGGCTTCTCTTGAGTTGGCGGTATTAGAATGTGATGAAGATATTCGATGGATTTTATTCATTGGCAGCAACACTTGCAACACTTAGGTCTACTGTAAGATCAAGTTCCTGCAAAATGAAGAACAAAGGGAAGCGATTAGTATTCAACATTTGTCAGAATGAGAAAACAAGTAATCAAGTTGAATAATCCTCAGAAAATCTTGATAACTATGGACAGTTCACATTACCAAATTACAAGAAAACATTACCTTCCCTGTTATTCGACTGTACATTGCAAATCTTGATAACTATGGACAGTTCACATTACCAAATTACAAGAAAACATTACCTTCCCTGTTATTCGACTGTACATTGCAATCACGTCAGTGACCGTAGACTTAAAGTGTGTCGTTGCATTATAACTCTATAAAAGATTAAAATTTCGGCATATGATTAGTTGTTCGTAAATCAACTTTCATGAAATGTGGAACATTGGGGGTACTTGATATTCACTTTTCTATTAGTTTTGATGCAATAAGAGAAAATGCGAGATAGAGGTGGAAATGCGTTTATCTGTCCGCAAAATATTTTGCATACTTACGGTAGATATGTAGCAGTTTTCATCTATGTCCTTATTAGTGGGTTCATATCTGTCATAAATGTCAAAAAATATTTCATTAACAGGTCCAAGTAGTTCGATTCCAGGCTGCAGTTTTGTCTCGGGATGGTCAGTTTCTGCTTCAGTTGATACAAAAGCAATGTATTTTCCCTTTGGTGCAACATTGTGCGCATACGAGAAACAGAAGAGGTACCTGCATCAACGATTATTTGCACATTTCTAAGAGACCTCAAGTTCCAGTGACATCTCTGAGTACTTGGTGGCTTAAGTTTAGTGTAGTGATCTACACTATAAACATCTAAATTAGGGGTTCAATCTACATGATCTACACTGTAAAATTGGGATAAAATTGGGATAAAACCAACCTCAGAGAGGCGGAAGAGATAAACTCACAAACAATAATTTTATTCGATGAAAAAAAAGGGAAAGCAGACACGATACATATGGGGGATGAAGAATGGCACATGTGCCGAACACACACTAACAGTACTCAGTATACCCAGGGTGCCCTTATATATGGGTGCCTTATAAGATATGGGACATGACAAATCCCACCCCTTCAAATCATCCTTGTCCTCAAGGATGAAGGATAAGAAAATGGAATGAGCGGGGGCTGAAGAGATGCATAGCTGTTGCAGCTTGTTTACGGAACCGTAAGAGATACAACCCATATAATCTTCAACGCCAAGGCCCATATAAGTTGAACTCACGTCTGGGTAAATACTAGTAAAAACTCCACTTGCATCCATGAGTAACAACCCCAAAATAGTGTTTCCCAAGACTGTATAAGCACCTTTGAGTACACCGTTGTGTTTGTAGTATGCCGAGAAAACCCAAATAAATGAGTCTCCCTTGCTGGACTTATCAAGTGAGCCAATACTAGCAGGTCTAACAGTGCCCAGGGTGCAGCTCATTTGACGTGGAAGAGACCTCTTGTGATTACCAGCTGTTTGAAGTTGTGGCTAACATGGTTGGACTAATCTCTCTATAGCTCCTCCAATGATAGTCAGTGAAGTATCGTGGTAGCAAGAAGAAATCCCACACCCAGGCGAAACAGAACTTATAGCTTCAAAAATCACGGCTTTGAGAATCAGAGACCTTAGTTCACTTCCAGTTGAGCCGTGAGCATGAATCTTCAGGTTGTCTTCTAGCACAGAAAACTTATCGTTCCCATATCTTATTGAGAAGATGACTTCTTTACTGCTGGGAATCAGCTCAAGCTTCTTATCTTGCAAGGCTCTGAACTCCACCTGCCATAATTGTCTGCAAAGGATTTTAGCGTGCTCAGCTGCTCTTCTTCTCTATTGTAGCACTATTGACTGGCATTCCTGAGATAAAGTATCTTGTTTTTGGGTGCATTTTACTACCATATTAGTAGCAATGACCAAGTTAGAATTTCCTGCGCTCCATAAACTTGGCGAGAACAGTTTCCATCTCCAGGATACCACCATTATAAACACTGGGAAAATGAATAACAGTAAGCATGAACCGATTTTGTAATGTACTTGTTGATAGCATGTGGTTGGTGACCTCCTCTTTCCCTTGTACTAGTGTACCAATAGTAGCGGAGACATTCAGTTGCTCCAAATGATGTTGACTATCATCAATAAAATATCCAGTTGAAGTATTCCAGCATTCTCTACCACCATCAACCATCTGTAATTGACGGAACAACTCAATGCCTTCACTAATCCAAACAACCAAAACAACCTCACCAGTCCTTGTGGAAATAATTGTGATATCTGCTTCCCAGTCACAGAATTCCACGCCCTTGTCACGCACTTTGTTGCGAAATAAGAAACCGAACAACGGACTGCAACAAGGTAAGCATGGACAAGCATTAACCAAGATGTGATTACCAATTAGATTATAGTTCAGAAATGTCATACGCATCTTTTCCTTAATCTGCAATGACCCAACGCAGGAAATTCCTCCCTTAGGTTGAGTTGTTACAAGCTTGTTGAAAAAATCTAAATCCCTTATGTTCAGCATAGTTTCAGCCTCTCGCTTGCCGCTTGACCTGATAGCAATTACATATCCAATTGTTGTCACTTGCAGCACCCACATCCTTCTGTTTTTAGTAACGAAAATCTTTAGCAGAATGCATTAAACTTCCTCAAGAACTGATACGTCCTCACTGACAGTTCCCACACCCCATAGACCTGTAGAAAACAGCTTGAATTTCCAATTCAAAAAGGATACCAACATTAATACATTTCGAATGCAAGTGAGTGTGGACAGAGTTCTCACTATATATCCTTGCACGTACACAATCAACACAGAAACAATTCTCCCCGTTCTGTCATGCAATTCCCCACATATACTTGTAACAAAATTGAGAATATCGAGTGGAAATGCATTTCTATACACACCCAACAACGGTTTGCAACCAGAACTCCGATGCTGAGCATAGCAAAACGAGTAGAAACAGCTCCATGGGGAATAAACCATTGTTATAATAACTATCACGAAATGAAAACTCTCATAGACTGCAGGTGTAACTAATAAAATGTGCAAGAACCCGATTTCTGAAAGATAAGTATGACCTTTCAGCACAGTGGAAAGTGAAGTAAAAAACGCCTAGAGGTACCTAAGCTCCTGTTGGAAAACAATTACTAAAAAAATGATTTTTAAGGTTTAATAAAATTATAATTTATTTTTTTCTTTTGTGAATGAAAAACTTATTAGTCCCACATTGTGGAGTTTCCACTTTTTAGTTGTTTTAAGAGACTATATAAGCTTTTTAGTCCCATATCGGGGAGTTCCTCTTCTTAAGTTGTTTTGTTCCATTATATAAACAAATTTATTACTTTTGTAAAATCTATGGGAAAGGGGTTGCTCTATATTTTAGAGGGACCCCCAAGGGAAGATATTTTATATGTTTTCTCAAGCGTTCGCGATTTTCCGTTATGGTTTTTCGGAGTTGCCAAGCTCAAGATTGAGCATCTACTACATATGCTAGTAGTAGGTGTATTAGGGTGTTTTATCCTGGAGATATCCGTCCTGTGAGGGCTATAGCATCACTCTTGAGTGTAGCCGGGCGCTAATGTCTTAAGGGCAACGTGTTGAACACGTGACTCACTCTGTTTTTCAAAGTTTTGCCTTGTTCTTTGTTGTGGAGATATGAGAAGCTCGCTCGTTTCGTCAAATCCATCACTTCCATTAAAAGGAGCTAAGTATCAATAACTTTTGCTTATTTGATTTTTCTTTATTTTGATTATTGCACCCAACAATCTTAAGACATTAGAAATTTGTAATAATCATGGATGTTAATTATGGAGTGAAAAACAAAAAACGAATTTTTGGTCAGCTGTAGAGTTTCGAATTTATCTCTCAACCTAGAAGGAATGTCGATGAACCCTTTTGACACAACGTAGTGGACATCCTGATAATTACCCACGTAAAATTTCAGAATATTTGGAGTTGTAAAAGTATTTTTTTGATATTTTACAAAACAGAGAAACGTTCTTAAGAAATTCTGACGGGCAGAAATTTGTTGTTAACTAAAGTAGTTTTTATAGGGTAACCATGAGTTTTTTGATATGGTGGTTCAAACGAAGTTTGTAAATCTAGATATTATCTTCAAAACTCATATTTTATCTTCCGTTTCGGAACTAAGGTTTGTGAGATATGGTGTATTAGGTGATTGGGAAATTACCGTGACCGTGGTCAAAGTATAAACGAAGATTGTGCATGAAATTGAAAAGGAACATGGCTACCAGGTGCATGTGGATGAACACAAGTCTTCCTAAGCTCACAAAGGCGAGAACATCAAACACAACTCTAAGCGTAGTCTTCATAAGAAAGGTATGTTTCGTAAAACTGAATCTGGCATTACTTTAATTAAGGGTGATTGTTATGTTTGTAAAATTCCTGGCCATACGGCAGTAAAGTGTAGACAACATAAAACCTTAATAAGTAGAAAGTTAATGATAATTTAGTTGAAACATTTTAGAACAAGTTCATTGACAAGATGTCGGAAGTTATTTTAATAACCAATGTGAGAGACTGATGGGTGGACTCTGGAGCCACTAAGTATGTTTGTTGAAACAGAGAGACTGTTCACCTCTTATCGAGAGGATAAGGGATGTCGAGAAACTCAATATGAGTAACTCATCTGCTGGACAGAGGTTGCATAAAATGGAAAGGTCGAGCATTAGCTCATATACGTAATATTCTCACCTTTGTATGAAGTTTTCATGTTCCAAGATATGCAAGAATATTGTATCTTGTTCTCTTGAAGATGGTAAAAGATTGAAGATCTTATAATTAAATGTGAAAAACTTGTTATAACTAAGGGCTGTGTTTTTTAGGTAACAGTTATAGGACTTAGGGTCTATATAAGCTTAAAGGAAAATCTGATGGAGTAAACATAGTTGATTCTTGTGCTTTCTTTTGTGTGTCTTTGAATGTTTTGCATGGTAGACTTGGAACCATAAAATTTAAGTCAATGCATAAACTGGCTAGCATAGACTACGTACCCAAATTTAGTTTGGATTTTGAACACAAAAGTGAATTCTATGTAGAATCAAAATATGCTATAAAACCTTTTAGCAAAAATGTTCAGAGTAATTGTAAGCCCTTAGAATAAATTCAGTTAGGCCTAGTTGAAATAAGTTCAACCCAAACTAAGTTGGTTTGTAACTTTCATAGATGATTGTACGAGGTACTCTCTTATATACTTGATTAGGGGTAAGGATGATTCCTTAGAAGCCTTAAGAGTATAAACTTGAAATTGAAAGCGAAGTATATGTTACCACTAAATTGGTTAGGTCTAAACATGATGGAAAGTATGAATTTCATATAGGAGAACTTTACTTGTTAAATGGCATTATTCATGAGATCGCATCTCCTTATTCACCATAGCCTAATTGTATAGTTGAACATAAAAGTAGAATTATTAAGGATATGATTTATGCCATGTTGTTTAAAGGATAACCCAAACTTGTGGGGGGAGGTAGTTCTCTAATTTTGTTATATCCTGAATAGAGTAACCTTTAAAGGAAAGATAGACAACCTTTTTATGCATAAGTCAAAGTGTGGGGGTGTTTAGAAAAGGTTTCTTGAGTACCCTACTGCATATAGATTTTTGGTTGTGTGTTCTGATTTTTCAGACTTTGGTGTGATTTTTCTGACATTGGTGTGAAGATTATTACAGAATCTAGGGATGCCGAGTTCTTTGAACATGTTTATTTTGAAACCTGTCTCTTCTTAGGGATGTGTTGTTGATCCCCTAGATGTCTTTCAACTAGTCAGAATATACCTTCGAAAGAAGATGAACTAACGTTGATCTTAGGAGAAGTAAAAGGATTATAACTGAGACTTCTTATAGACATAACTTCATAATTTTCCTAGATTAGTATGAGTTCCAGACTCGTAAATAAACCATAACATTTATTGAAATCCCATTCTTGTAAGAAGCTTCATTTAGTGAAATGGACTCAGTCCGTCAAACCAGACTTGGGAGCTTGCTAGTTTACCTATAGGGAGTAAGACCATATGATTAAATGAGTCTTTAAGAGGAAACATAAGGTAGATGGAACTGTGGAAAATATGTGGCTAGGTGGATAGATAAAGGCTATAAACTAAAAGAAGGTGAAACAATTTTCTTCTTATTCTACTGTGACGAGAATTAATTCCTTTGAGATGCTAATTGATTTTGCTTCCATAAACAACTTGGAGATACATCAGATGGATGTTAAGATAGCTTTCTCAAACTGTGAATTAGATAAAGAAATTTACATAGAACAACCTGAGGACTTTGTAGTGAAAGGTTATGAAAACAAAGTTTGTAAGTTGAACAAATATTTGTATGGTTCCAAATAAGCACGTAAAAAGTGACATGGAAAATTTGATCATGTAATAATGTGTAGTGGATTAAAGTTCATGAATCTGACAAGTATATTTACAAGTAACTTGTTAAGGATGCATGTGTGATTGTATGCTTGTATGTTGATGATTTTCTTATACTTGATACAAACATAGATGTGATTAATTCCACTAAAACATGCATTGAATGAGAACGTTGACTTGAAAGACTTAGGCCCTTTTGATATAATCTTAGGGATGAGGATAAGAAGATAATTAAACATTCATAGTCTTAGTCATTCTCATTATGCTGAATTGTGCTTAAGAGATACAATCAGTGTGATTGTAAGACTTCTTGTACTCCATACGATTATTCTTGTATACTCAAGAAAAAATAAGGGTAGTGGAGTATCTTAACTTGAATACTCAAGAGTTATAGGATGTCTGATGAATTTTATGAAATGTAAGAGTCCAGACATTGCCTATATTGTGAGTAAGTTAAGTTGATATAATTGTAGTCCAGAGCAAGAGCATTCAGATGCACTGAGTAGAGTATTATGGTACCTAAAATACTCTATTACCTTTTATTTGATATATGAAAGGTGTCTTGCTGTCCTTGAGGGACTTTATGATGAAAACTAGACAGTTGACTCAGAGGAGTCTAAGTCTACGAGTGGATAGTTTCACTATAGCATGAGGGTTTGTTTTTTGGAAGATTTCCAAACAGACATATACTACTCAATTCATTATGGAATCTGAGAGTATTGCGTTAGATAAAGTACGAGAGGGGGACGAGTGCCTAAGATGCTTTTTAGAAGACATTCCTCTCAGGCATAAGCCTGTGCCATCTATATCTATACACTGTGTTATCCTAGATGTAATAGCTAAAGCTAAAAACTAACTAATCTCAATCGGCGTTATTTCCATTGATTGGATAGAGTCCAAGGAGAATATTGCAATATCCATCGCGGATGAGGTGTTGAACAATATCTGCCTCAAATATCCATCGCGGATGAGGTGTTGAACAATATCTTTCACCTCTCGACAGTTATTGGTGGAATGGCCCCTATACTGATGGTAGTGACAGTATTCAGGATGATCTCGAGTCTCTTGGAACTGTACCCCCCTCGATGCTGGGTAGTTGATTTCGCTCATCTTCTCAACTTCCTTGAACACCTCTTCCAAAGAAGCGTTTAGTGGGGTATACGATCGGGCTTCAGATAGATACGATATGTTGATGCTTTGGCTTCTTCCCTTTGGCCATCCATTCCCTCTTCTCACTGCTCCTCGGGGGAGGGTCCGATCTTTTTTCTGATCGCCTGATATGGTCGTCCGTGACCGTTTTAGTTTCAGTACCGACTTCAGCACTGGATTCTTGTACCCCTCTATCTCTTGATTCGGCCTGAATTTATTCCAAGGCGATGTAGTGTTCTTGCATTCTTCTCATCTCCTTTAAGGTTTTAGGTTTTTCAGAAAACATGGCAATCCAAATGGGGTCCGATCTCCCCAACGCGTTTTCAAACCCAAAGATGGCTTGGTCCACCGGTACCTTACCAATTTCAGTACACAGTTTCCTCCATCTGTCGGTCAAGGTTCTCAATGGCTCTCTGAATCTTCGGGCGAGGGTAAACAACTTGTTCATTCTTGGCCGAGGTCGACTATTATGCATATAGGTCTCAAGGAAGGCCTCGACTAGCGCATTGTACCCGTTGATCGAACCAGGTGCGAGCGAATAAAACCAATCTCGCGCCTCGCCCTCCAAACTAGCTGGAAAGAATTTACACATAACTACCGGGTTACTTCTCCATTGGATCAGTGACATGGTATACATCTTAAGGTGTTCGATCGCATCGCCAGTTCCATCAAATATAGAGGGGAATGAAGGTAAAGTACACTTAGGTGGGAACAGCATTTGTTCCAATTCTTCAGAGAAAGGCGTTTTCTCGGCTTCACTCATAATCTCGGCCAGCTTATTCTCTTCGCTTCCGCCCGAAAGTTCCTTGATTTTTGCTTCCAACTCCTTAAGCTTGGCTTTAGTTGTCTGATCTTGTCGCCCGTCCCTTCCTCGCCTTTCTTCATCGGTGGACGAATCCTCGGGTGGTCCATATCTCTGCGTTGGGGGAACCGGAGGTAATGGCGGCTGACCTGACTGATTGGGCTGATTAATGTTACTTTGACCCATCATGGGTGGCAAGTGATCGGATCGGCCGCGATAACCCGATGTTCCTCGGCTTGATGACCCTCTTGATCTGGTCCGTTGGTTCCTCAGTTGGTAGTTCTCATACTCCAATGCTAAATTCCGCTGCTGGAGTTCCCTCAGTGCCGCTTCTTGTCTCCTCTGACTCTCCAAAATGGCCAACAACGTCGGGTCCGTACTCTCATGACTGGAATGTCCATCGGGTTGGTGTGGCCGAGGTTGTAATGGTGCTGATGTGGGTGGTGGGGGCGGTATTGGATTGGTTATATGATCGACAACTTGAACGGTTGTCGGGCCGATGTCACTTGCTATTGCTCGCCCCAACTGAATCTGCCTAAGACGCTCTTGTTCCCTTCCCAAAGCTTCCTGGTGTTCAATTTGTCGCCTCGTCGATTGCCTCTGAGCTCGCGCTGCAAGTGCTTCCTCCTCGTCATCGGTGTCTGAAGCTGTGAGTCCATCGACTTGATCAACTCTTCTCTGAGTTAGTATAATCTGGTGCAGAGGTAAGGTGTTATCGTCCCGCCCCAAATCTACTTCCTCGTCTGCAACAGGCATCCCTCGCGCAGCTGCATGAGATTCCTAGGGCGGTGGTTGTCGACTGTCCCCTTGCCTCGGCCCCGTTATCCATGCCTGCATGCTGCTGCTAGTGACTGTGCGATTCCTCAACATCCTTATCATCCCTGAAGTGCTAGCCATTAGTTTCGTCGCGTGATAAGCCGAGTATCTCCCGTCCCTACGTCAGCAAATACGAAAAAGAACCCCTTACTTCGACCTGATTTTTCTAACAAAATGCACAGACAAAAAAGGCGAAACGTTCGACTCTACGACTATTGTCACTATGCAGGGTCAACTTTGGTTATCAGGTGGGTTCTGTCTATCTACCCTATTTTGGTCTTATGCTAAATCTGTAGCTGTGCTCACTTCCCCGTCACTATCACTCCGTACGACGTCGCTCTCTGTACTCGACTTATGCATTTAAGTTGGTTTGTCCTTTGTTCTACATGCTCCAAATTATTGACCTTATGCACGTGATGCTTAGGAAGTACGGAAAGTAACCCCTAGAATTAATTTGAACTTGTACCAACTCCACTTTCTCGAGATTTAATTATGACCTTTTCGACGAATTACACTACACCGTCGGCTAAAAGTTATACAAGGTCGACAGTTCATTACACGATGAAACATCTAAAACGCTAACTTTTGGTAACTCCGAGCACCCAACTTCTTACCGCAGCTAGAAACAACTCGCTTAACGCTAACAAACACACAATTATCAAGAACAAACAATCATCCCTTCAACAGATTCTTCACGTAGCTTCTAACCCGAACTGTTAGTCGCTGGTGAGCTCGTGAAGTTTCTCTGTCGATCAAACTGTTGAAGACGCTGCTACTACTATGACTTTAAATGCTCATTAAATGACTCAAAACAACCATTACTTCGGCCAACAGAGTTCATCGTAGCTTCTACTACAACACATTAACGTGTATTGAGGAGCTGTTGATCGTCTCTGAAGACTTTAATGGAAAGGTATCCGGAGATCTTAGTCGTGTCCCCTTAGTCGGCGCCAGAATGTAGATGCATTTTACTACAAACTACATCCAAAGGATAGAAATGTATGACTCTTCTCAAACGAAAGTAAACACTCAACCATGAACACAAGATATACGTGGTTCGGTATGATTACCTACGTCCACGGGGGTGAAATGATGAATCTTATTACTTCAAGGTGTTACAAAGGTGTTTCTCTTAGTGGGATTTCCTTACAAGATGAACTTACTTCTCACTCACTTCTTTCTAATGTTAACTCGGGTTTCTCTCTCCTTTCTTTCCCAAAAATTTCAACCTGCCTCTCTAGAATACAAGTCCCGCTATTTATAGGAGAAAGTTTATACAACAAAGTTAGAGTGTTGATCCTGTTACATCTAATTAGTTGTTCTGTGATCGGGACGACTCACGTCGTCTTGTGCGGTCGATGCATCTTGGCTCCTCGCATGTATTTCGTTCGAGCCAATCTCTTATGGTCCTCTGTTGAGGCGAGGTTGGATGTCTCGATAGTCGCCCTTATGATCAGCCGATGTGTTCCACATTTTCTTGCCTGTTTGACTGTATCTCCTCGTTTGTCCCGTCCCGCCTTATCTTGTCAGCTTTATCAGAAGTCTGGGTCAAGTCTTGTCCGACATTATTACGCCCGATCCACGTGGCTTCCTTAAATCTCGCGCTCTTTAATCTTTGCTCTATACTTCACGTTTCTTTGTATTTGGGTGCACTGGGTCTAGGATGTTTCCACCTGGATCTGTAGATAATTTACACCTACAGGTAGTTACAAAATTCCTAATACTTCTATATATTCTTACATTACCTTTTCATCTACCTTTGGTAATAACTTAACATTAAATAGGTTAGTCAAGGGTTAGTCATGAATTTTTATAGGATTTCCTTATTATTTTGACAAAGTCAATTAGGACTGTTATTTTGAGACGGATGGAGTATATATCACCACTGCGACTCCATCTCCCAGTATGGTGCAGTTGATCAAATAATTCTCGAGCTTTGCTATGAGCAGCCTCCTTCGTAAGTTGAAATAGAAAAACAGTCCGGAGAACGTTACCTTGTTGACGCCTTCTATCAAACAACTTGAAATCATCCAGATTGACACCCTTCGCAATAAGTAAAAACATATTCGACTCTACTAAGAACAATTCAAAACCAGAAGAATTAACAACACCAAAACTGAATTCGAAGCTGCTTTTAACGTAATGAGAATACCTCTTAATCAATTCTCGCAATCTTCCTCTTATCATTTACCTTCCCAGCAACATCTCGGCCACAATATAAACCTTCTTTACTACTTAACAGACCTTCATTACTCCTGAAACTCCAGACTACTGTTAGGGTGAATCTGAAAAATTAGTACCTGCCTGTATGCACTTTTAACAAACTCCAACACACTGGAAATCCGAAACAATGGAACCAAATAGTACCCCAGTTCCAATTTCAGCTCATAAGCAGATTTTCCGTCATAATTTTTTTTTGATAAGTCTAATTTTTTTTATTAAACAACAGAAGTTACAACAAAGTTTGAAAAGGAAGACAAACTTAATCAAATCTATAACATATTTTCCATCATAAGAATCAATGAATTTCAACCCCTTACAAGCAAACAAACAAGAAGTAAAACAGAATTTGGAAATATTTCCCCGTGACTTTTGAAAAATTACAAGTACAAGTGAATCATTAAACAGGGAAGATGATTCATACTCATGCTGATGAATGAGTTCATGAAAAATTCTACCATCGTCTTTGTTCAGAAAAGCTGACCCAAAAAGAAAATTCACACAATAAATATTACCAGGATAGACTTCATAATCACCAAAAATATAAGAATACTTGTGAATAGCTTCAAACTCCTTTCCACGATCAAATATCACTTGAGAAAAACTCAGGCTACCATAGGAATTTGCACACATATAAATCAGCCAAAGTTTAATCATTCCCGTGTGCATCAGATTCTGACATGAGCTTGAAGAATCACTATCTAGAATTTTCCAAGTAGAATTTCAAGGTATTGTCTCAAGTATTTTTCCCCGATCAAACAAGATATGAGTAAATCTGGAACTAGCTAACACATCACTGGAAATTTGATATATTGGTTGAATTGATAAAACTTTATTAGCATTCGAAATGTAAGGAAGAATTGGTATGAAACTAGTTGTGACATTGAAATTGATATGAAAATTTGTTGGGAAAGAAAAATTAAGTTTACTGGTGAAGAATGGATTTATGTGATCAGTAACATTCTCCCAATTACCATTGAATTTCTTATGCACTATTGATGAGCACGTATGTGCTACAATTTATACCCATATTTATATTAACTAGGACTCGATATTTTGGCTAACGATACTATTTTAATGCTTTTGTAGAAAGTACAAATGAACTCGATCAATGGAGAAATAACTAGATAAACAGGGAGTTATTGCGGCGTTTGCCGTAAAAGCATGAATGATACAATTCAGTGTGCCAAGAAGACACAGAGCTTAATGGACTGTGGGCTTCCTAATAACCACTTAAATAGAAGCAAACATAGTTAGGATTGCAGTACACACGGTGTTGCTGCCATGGAATATGGGGTTGAGGTGGTTTCCATTCTCATCCAAAGAGGAAGTCCGAGCATCAACATCAGTGGTGTCTTCTGTACTTTCTCAAACAGCTGCCGTCATCACCATCCTTTCTGGATTGAGAGATATATGAATCTGATGAGAGATTTTGCTACCATGGGCGTGAACTTCAAGGATATGAACTAAGTTTGTCCGCTGGTGTTTACATTGAAAGATCGTGAGAGATCCGGTGATGTCTTGTTGGCTGGGAATTTAGCTGAAACGAAATGTTGTTACGACAGGTGATCATGTGAAGATGGATCTGTACTCGAATTCAATATGGGTATGGGAATGAGTTCACTGCCATGGATTTTTGATGTTTACGAGAGGATGAAGATCGGTTTTCGAAGGCAAGAGGCAGGAGATGCCGCGATGGTGTTTGCGTCTTTTCATGAATTATTGGGTGGTTTTGCAGCCGAGATTTAAAAGGGTAATTGACGTCTATGGAGTATATGATCCGCAGATATAGAGTCGATCATGGTGGTCGTTCAAGGATAAACAGCAGCTCATCGGAGTAGTTTAATATCTACGGTGGCTCCTGAGTATTTAATGGTGAATCTGCAAACGTCAGTGAAGAAGAAAGATATGAGATCGGTTAGAGCAGTCGATGAAGTTGAGTTACGTAAGATGGCACCGATCTTCTCTTCGAACTAAATTTAATGGAGATGCTATACAGTCGAAGGTTGAACAGAGCTGGAGTTAGAAGGACATGTTGCTTCCGGTGAACAAGAAGATGCCAGAGCTGGAGTTGAAGCTTGGTTTCAGTCCGCGAACTCAGTTCGTGAACTGACGGAAGTTCTCGAACCCGAGAATTTATGTTGGAGTTTGTGAACTCCAACAGGTTATTTAAGTCTGCGAACCCAGTCCGCGAACTTGAGTAGTTATGTCTAAAAACGATGTTCATGAACTTATTTAAATTATCTAAGGAATGCTATTGCAAACAATGGCTTTATAATTCATGAATTGATTCGAGTGGATCACATCGTTTTTGCTTCAATTGTGTCTTGTGTAGTATATAAGATCTCATAGCAATTGAACAACTCTCTAACTATTTCATTTGAGTCATTTGGACTAGTTATGGTGAAGAAGAATATGGTTGATATGAAAGTTATCATTTGGATAACCATTTGGTTGAATAATCTTGAACCAACTATTGTACATGTTTGGGTACGGTTATACAAACCAAAAATTGTCAAGTACATGTGTGTATGGCCAGCTAAGTTTTTCGATCTAACGGTTGAGAGATATTAGCTTGTATCTAATCAGGTTTTCATCTAACGGTGAATATTGAATGCTTTGTTACTAAACTAACATTGATTGCAACTGGGAAACCTAATCCCCACACATTCTGTGTGATATTAGTTTGCTAAGCTAGAGTCTATTCTCCTTTAACCTTTGGTTTTCTTCTTCTAAAACCAGGTTAACGACTTAAAGACTTCATTGGGATTGTGAAGCCAGACCGATACTACTTTTCTTGTAGTTGTGTGATCTGATCTTGATGTTTGCATCGTATGAGTACAATTGTAATAATTGGCTTGAGATTTATATCTCTGATAGGCAAGATATAAAAGTAATCACAAATATCTTCGTCTCATCGTTTGTGATTCCACAATATCTTTTTTTGCTGCGTCGAACTGAGCTTTTATTCGGGAATATAAGTCTAGTTTTATTGATTGGTTCATGTTCTCCTTGATTTATCAAAATACGGAACAAAACTCATAGGTTTATTCGTGGGAGACGAATTTATCTATCTGGTAGACTTTTCTGTGTGAGACAGATTTTTTTGCTAAAGTCTTCGATTTTGGGTCGTAGCAACTCTTGCTGGTGGGTGAGATCATCTAAGGGAATCAAGTGCACAGTATCCTGCTGGGATCAGAAGCGTAGGAGCATAGCTGTACCTTGGATCAGTGTGAGATTGATTGGGGTTCAACTACAGTCCAGACCAAAGTTAATTTGGAGTAGGCTAGTGTCTGTTGTGGCTTAATACAGTGTATGTTTTATCTGGACTAGGTCCCGAGGTTTTTCTGCATTTGCGGTTTCCTCGTTAACAAAATTATGGTGTTTGTGTTATTTCTTTTCCGCATTATATTTTTGTATAACTGAAATAATACAGGTTGTGCGTTGTTTAATCGATTAGAATATCCGACCTATTGGTTGTTGATTTAAATCGATTTACACTTGGATATCGGTCTTTGGTACCATCCAAGTTATCTCTCTTTGATTAGACTCTCAAATCACATTTGCTTGAGTAAATTAAATTGAGACATTGAGATAATAACTCCTTGAGTATTTTCTATTGATTGAGTCTAGTTGATTCTCTAGAAAAAAACTCAGAATTGTCCATACAGATTGTTAATCGAAATATTGGGTGAGGTTGTTAGACCACCGCTTTTTCAATTGGTATCAGAGCAGGCAAACACGCTTAAGACCTTACAAGTCTGTGTTTGTGAAAATCTGAGTCTGTGGACAAAATCTCTGTTGCGCATACCAAAATGTCTCCTAAAGCTTTTGATCATGTCAAATATCTTGGAAACACCTCAAAGGATTACTCCTTAGTTGATTCTTCCGAATCTTGAGGTAAAAAGAATGTTAAATGAGATAATGACATTTCTTCCTCTCGTATGGTATGTGACACTCTGGCAGAAGCTGAAAAGGAGCTCACCAGAATTTCAAAACATACAGCTGAAGATATTGATTTTAATAATCATGATCAGCTCATTGATAAATTTGAAAAGTCTCTTGATCGAGAACGTGATCTCTATAACATCATTAAGTCCTTCTCTAAGAATATTGAGAAATTTCTTCAAGAAACTACTCTCCAGCGTGAAAAGATTAGTACTCTTGAGGATATTATTAAAGAGGACTCAATTAGAGAAAAACGTTTGCTCGAGTCTCATTCATCATATCTCAACAGACTTCATGCTGAAAAAGGGAAACTATGTGCATCTCTTACTCTAGCCCATGAACAGTGCAAATCCTTGGAAAAGGAAAACTATGTCTTAAGGAGAAAATCCTCTGTATAAACTAACTCTCGTGATGTTCTGTACAAGACAGAGTATTCTCCAGAAGAAGATTGTGTCAAGAAAAGTTTACATAACTTGCAATCTTCTCATATGGCTATGGAGTTTAAACAGGGTCCAGTTATTGCTTCTCTTCCTCGAATCTGTACTTTTTATGGGAAACAGAATCACTATGCTATCCATTGCTTTGCAAGGAGGAAACAAATTTCTAAGCTTCTTAATTTGCTTATCTTCACTGTCAATGGAACATATAGTCAGTCGACTAACGCAGTGAATCGTATGCCCACAAGAAATCAGAAACCTTATAAGAATGATTTCTATCCTAGAGGATAGAAATCAGTACAGGGCTCAAGTGCATTCCGACATGCCGGATAGTGGCAATAATTATCCCGGATAGTGGCAATAATTTATGCACATTTCCAACAATGCCGGCATGGATTTTTTGTTCAATACCATGCCGGCACCGAGCTTTTTCAGCTACAACAATGGTGGATTCAAAGACAAAAAATCAAATTTTCAACCTCTTAGCTGCAATTCTCTCATCACAATCATCTTCCATTTTCAAAAAAAAAAATCCACTCAATTTTTTCCCCTACTTCAACTCCTCACTCACACAAATTAAAATAAAAAATCAAACTAATCTATCCCCCAAATACTTAACATTTTTACTAATTATAATTATTCACTAATTAGGATTAGTCAGGGGTAGATTAGGAATTAAAAAAATAATTACATAGGGGGTCACCCAGAATTGCTATTGGGACACCAATTTTGTCCTCTAGCTATATCCCCCAATTAGTTTGGATATCCCCCAATTGCGCGTTCATATATATACATGATGACCAGCTGTGTAGCGGGTCTAAAAAAAATTTATGTTGCGGGTCTTATGTATGGCATTTGTCATGACCAGCTGTGTAGCGGGTCTAACTCTCTCTTATTATATGACCAGCTGTGTAGCGGGTCAATTTTCTATTTTGCTCGAGGACTAGCAAAATATAAGTGTGTGGGTGTTGATGAGCACGTATGTGCTACATTTTATACCCATATTTATATTAAACTCGATATTTTGGCTAACGATACTATTTTAGTGCTTTTGTAGAAAGTACAAATGAACCCGATCAACGGAGAAATAACTAGCTAAACAGGGAGTTATAGCGGCGTTTGCCGTAAAAGCATGAATGCTACAATTCAGTGTGCCAAGAAGACACAGAGCTTAATGGACTGTGGGCTTCCTAATTAACCACTTAAAGAGAAGCAAACACAGCTAGGGCTGCAGTACACACGGTGTTGCTGCCATGGAATATGGGGTTGAGGTGGTTTCCGTTCTCATCCAAAGAGGAAGTATGAGCATCAACATTAGTGGTGTCTTCTGTACTTTCTCAAACAGCTGCCGTCATCACCATCCTTTCTGGGTTGAGAGATATGTGAAGCTGATGAGAGATTTTGCTACCATGGGCGTGAACTACAAGGATATGAACTAAGTTTGTCCGCTGGTGTTTACATTGAAAGCTCATGAGATATCCGGTGATGTCTTATTGGCTGGGAATTCAGCTGAAATGAAATGTTGTTGCGACTGGTGATCATGTGAAGACGGAGTTATACTCGAATTCAAGATGGGTCTGGGAATGAGTTCACTGCCATGGATTTTTGCTGTTTACGAGAGGGTGAGGATCGATTTTCGAAGGAAAGAGGCAGGCGATGCCGCGATGGTGTTTGCGTATCTTCATGAATTGTTGGGTGGTTTTGCAGCCGAGATTTAAAAGGGTAATTGACGTCTATGGAGTATCTGATCCGCAGAGATAGAGGTGGCTGCTGAGTGTTTAATGGTGAATCTGCAAACGTCATTGAAGAAGAAAGATAGGAGATCGGTTAGAGCAGGTGACGAAGTTGAGTTACGTAAGATGGCATCGATATTCTCCTCGAACTAAATTTAATGGAGCTGCTTTACAGTCGAAGGTTGAACGGAGCTGGAGTTAGAAGGACATGTTGCTGCCGGTGAACAAGAAGATGCCAGATCTAGACGGACAGAGAACAAGGAGATAAATGGTGATGGCTTTTGGGTTCTTGGCGTCGACTGAAATTGGATTGTAGGTCTTGTAGCAGGATTAAATATATCTTCCACCCCATGCACGATAAGGCACAAGGGTATCGATCTTGGGTTCCTTGACTGGAGGTATCGAGAAACAACACAGCAACATCGATCATGGATTCCAGGGGTGTTGGCTGAAATCAAATGGGGGTTGTGCTACCAATGGAGAAGGTCAGGAAAAGAAGTTGTTGCTGTGGCCAGGCAGAGATGGTATATTCACGATGGTGATGGCTTTTGGATTCTTGGATGATGGAGGAAACAAAGAAGCTGTTGTTGTTGACTTGAAGTTTGCAGTGTGAACGATGGGGGAAAAGAAGAATAGCCAGTGGCCAGAGTTGGCTGAGAATCTGAGAAGACAACAATGATGGATGACTGAAATGGGTGATGGTTGAGTTGGTTTTGTCGAGAATCAAAATGGATGGTTCGTAGTTCGTACTGTGAATGGAACAAGGAAGCAAGCTCGGTGGGTCTCTAGGTTCTTTACTGCTGATGACACATTGTCACAGTTTCATGATTCCGTTCCATCTCGAATATTATAGAATATATGAGCCATAAATGTAATCAAGATATGAAAAATCACGTTTGCTGTTGCAAGAAAGGGTTAACATGGATCCCATGACTATTCCACTATCTTCTTGCATGAAAAACGAAAGTGGAGATACGGAAGTGTATTGCGTGATACTTGGCACAGTTTTAATGGGTAGTTATGAGTACATCTAAACACGTGGCGAACTTCCATTGCCCTATGACGTGGGGAATCAAACAGAAAAGGAAAGTCAATCCTCTCCCATGAAAGTTATAAATTCTGTGTTGCACGCAGAAGAAGTGGGAGGCCGGTTTAGGGTATTATTTGCTTGGCTTTTCTCTGTTGGTGGCTGACAGAGAGGGAGGGAAAGGTGGAGCCGCAACTGGACAGAGCCGAAAGAAGAATAGGGTTTGATGTTTATCGTTGTCTCTTGCTATGGCTTGTTAGTTTTTCATGTTAGGGTGAAAGAATGAAGTTATAGGTTGATTTATTTGTGTTTTTGAAACATGGGTTTTGTATAATACGAGCTTAATAAATGTGGATTGCTTCTCTATCAATGATTTACCTTCTAGCTATATATTTTTCATGTTCAATGCCATGTATAGTCCATTGTTAGATTAGTAGAAGAATTCATTGAACCTTATTAATAATCGAATTATGAATTTCGTTTGACTAGTTATGCCATGTATATCTAGTGCTTAAGATTTCTACTTTTAGGTGAGAGCAAACAATCTTTTGATAATTATTGTCGATATTTTAAACGAAATATCTTCTGTGTCAATACCCTTTTGATTGAATGCAATAATTTATCTACAATGGATTCCCGGAACCCTAACATCTCCACATTCATTGGTTACGTTCTATTATTTTGCTACAATTCTAAAAATCTAAAAATATTTTTTTCGTGTTAGTTTTATTAGATATATTGATTATAGTATTTTCATCGCTCTCTGTGGATTCAACCCGTACGTTGATTTATTTGTGTTTTTGAAACATGGGTTTTGTATAATACGAGCTTAATAAATGTGGATTGCTTCTCTATCAATGATTTACCTTCTAGCTATATATTTTTCATGTTCAATGCCATGTATAGTCCATTGTTAGATTAGTAGAAGAATTCATTGAACCTTATTAATAATCGAATTATGAATTTCGTTTGACTAGTTATGCCATGTATATCTAGTGCTTAAGATTTCTACTTTTAGGTGAGAGCAAACAATCTTTTGATAATTATTGTCGATATTTTAAACGAAATATCTTACGTGTCAATACCCTTTTGATTGAATGCAATAATTTATCTACAATGGATTCAGGAACCCTAACATCTCCACATTCATTGGTTACGTTCTATTATTTTGCTACAATTCTAAAAATCTAAAAATATTTTTTTCGTGTTAGTTTTATTAGATATATTGATTATAGTATTTTCATCGCTCTCTGTGGATTCAACCCGTACTTGCCTCTGTCTACTAGTTAGGCACCGTGCGATTGCGTTTATTATATAGGGTTCTCCCAAAATCCTATCAACTATGTTGCAATGCTTCATCTCATCATTAACAATCTTAATTTCAGATTTGAATGGCTTACCTTCCTGGTAGTCCAGAAACATCAAATTCTCCTTATGGCCATCACGAGAAGGATGAACGAGTTCGAATTTGTGAGACGCAGGGTGTTGGTGAAGCTTCTTACAGTTGCGAATAGAACAACTAGGGTTAAAATCATCAACATTAGACGACTGGGTTCTAGAATTAGCTTCTATTTCTCCGCCTGAACTGAAATCATTGTAAGTTACTTCCAACTTATCATCAATTTCTTCCTCAAATAAGAACATCGGAATAATCAACTCGAATTCGAGAGATTCCTCTTTAATACCCATGGAAACTGATTTGGTCCTTTGAGATTCAACATCACAAAGAACCAGGTTAGTGAAAGATTGAGAATCAAATCTACAATTTAGGTCGCTGACTTGATTTGAATTTGTAGAATCCTTTTCCTTACTCTTGATTGTTTCCATAACCCTGACTTCTGTGTCTAACTGTAATTGTAATGCAATGAGTTTCCTGATTGATTCTTGATTGATTGAAATGAGCCTCTCTATTTTCAGAAGCTTATCTTCCCGATTTGCTGAGTTTCTGGCTAGTAGAAATCTCATATACTCGAATCGTAATTCAATCAATTCCATCGTTACAGTCTCCAATTCCTCTTGTAAATCCATTTCATCAATCTGGTGCCAAGGAAAGACCTAATATGATACCACTTGTAGTGATCTATACTACAAACATCTAAATTAGGGGTTCAATCTACAGGATCTACACTGTAAGATTGGGATAAAACCAACCTCAGAGAGGCGGAAGAGATAAACTCACAAACAATAATTCTATTCGATGAAAAGAAAGGGAAAGAAGACTCGATACATATGGGGGAAGAATAATGGCACATGTGCCAGACACACACTAACAGTACTAAGTACACCCAGGGTGCCCTTATACACGGGTGCCCTATAAGATATGGGACAGGACATTTAGTGCCAAGAAACAAAGGAAGAGAAGCTAAACTTACATATCTGATTTACGCCCAAGTTGTTTCTGAGGCAGAATCACTTGAATTGAGTGAGAATCACTGGTGTTTGGGAAAGGATGACTCATTATGCAAATTTCACACACGACTCTTCCGACCTTTTTTGTTGGAATATTTTGATACGCAAGTGTTTGGACAGTTAAAATCGTTTTCAAAAAATAATTCAAATCCAACAGACACCATTAATGTCTGTTGATGAAGAGACCTGACGTTTCGCATTGAAGAGAAACTTGTCTGTTTCAACAGACGTAAAAAAACCCTATAAATAGCATCTCCCAGAGTCGTTTTCAATAATAAAAAAAAACTATCTTCTGTTCTTCTTTCTTACAAAAGCATCATCAGAAACTTATTTACATGTGTTCTTGATTGGGTCAAGGGGTGCAAACCTTGAATCCAATTTTCGGTTGTAGGGCTTTCACTGTATCCTGAAGGCAGTATTTCATATACCTGTTGCAATCGCCAATTCGTTGGGAGGGTAGAAATATTTGTCTAAAAGAAATCACCAGAGCCTTGAAAGTTTTGAGTACAACCACAAAAGATTTCTGTCATTCATCTCCATTGCAGCCCGGTAATTTTTTCCAACAGTTTTAACCTGTTTGCATTATACATGGAATTTCAGAACCTGTTATGCGAGACTGTTGACGGGCAAAATATTTGAAGATTGGGTATTGACATATACCTTGTCAGGCAAATACGAAGGGTCGCATACAATTTTCTTGCCTTTAGTAGTTTCCCCTTCATATGTCACGCCGTATGCTTTCCCATCACCGTCGCATTCTACATGTTATTTGCACGCAAGGTAGTAATCAGTGTTGTTCATGTTCGGGTATTAGTTGGCATTGCTTAATATTCAACGAGTCTAAATGCATTCATATATTTTATGTTTTATTACAAGAGTTTGCAATCTACAATTTACTTCAGTGACAAATTGTACCTTGCATTCGGGCTTGTGAAGCATGTAAATTCCACCATAAACAACACTAAGACGAGCAAATCCCTGGAGATTAAGATGCATATACAATGTTAAATCCTAAGCTTTATCATTTCCTGACAAATCCGTATCAACTACATACAACACTAACCTGTGGGAGTTCACCCAAACCATAAAGTGGATAGATATAAGGAGATCCTCCTTGAAAACGTGCCAATGACTCGGCATAAAGCTTAAAGCTACATGAAAAAAAAAATCAGTATAGTACAAACTACACAGGGGTTACACTTGCACCCTTGCCCAGCTGACTCCAAAGCCTATTTTAGGCCCAATCAGAATTTTTTTTGTATATGTAAGTCCATTTTTGTTTGTTTTTTTGCACCCCTTAATTTCTTTTTTTGTTCCCCATAGTAGATTTGTGCACCCCCTTTCCTTGATTTTTGGCTCTGCCCCTAACCTCCGTATCATAGGAGTTGCCCGGATAAAGTTTATATCACAATCTATATCCTCCTTTTATGCTTGTGTTTTTTTTTCCAATATCTTTCTTCCTCAGGAAAGAGACCAAATCAAATTTTATGCCTGCTCTTTAAATGAATACCAACTAGACATTCTGGTTTGTTTAGTTAAGTAATCAACGTATTATCTTACACTAACACTTTGTTTCTTATTATAAAATTAAAGGAATATTTTGATTTAGGGTCCCAAAAAAGTGACCAGTACTACATTTGGGTCCTAGAAAGTTTGAAATTAGAGTTTGGGTTCCAGGACCGTGATTAACCGTCTGCACAGTTAACAAATTATTTTTATTTTTCTATTTATATATATATTTTTAGGATAAATATTATTACATGAAACTAGTTGGAAGCCTAATAAGGTAAGCTCCAACGACATACTACTATATTAATTGAACAAATTGCTGTGTTTGCTTACCAGCGAGCCTCATGGATAACCTTGTCAAGGGGAGCCGAAGCGGATAGGGCACACATAAATGATGGGTTAGATGTGAAGAAATCACCATAACTAAGTAGTTACGAGATAGTAAAACCAGAATAAAACTGTGTCCAATTACAATCACAATCGTATGACAACTGTACTAGGAGTCTAGGACCCGATCCCATGCCCCATCTAAGTGTGCTCTTTTTCAGTCTTAACGGTTTAATAACAGACAAAAAATGGTCCAGTGTAGAATGGTTGCGGTCCACTGTGCCTTTGTCTCAAGTCCGTATCACGGACCTGCTGCCCTGAGCCCCTACCACTCGTTCCACCACTGATTACATTTGAATAGACACTAAATTTATCTCCCACTCACTTTAACGTGGGTGTACAAAAAACTCAAAATGGGCGACATATTCGAGAGATCACCATCTCATGAATGATTTCAGTCAGTATTTGAGTCTCTGATCTCCAACTTTTTCCTTTTAGTTAAAATTTCAAACTTAAAAATTTCCTTTTTCCTCCTCCCCATCTCTCCTGACAACAACTTTAAGGTGTAGCTCCCGAGAGAAGATGATGAATATTCATCCTCACTGCTATCTACTGTGGAGTTGCAGCAGCAACTGACCCGACTTTACCCCACGTTACAGGAACAAAGTTTCTTTCTTTTCCGCCTCTTTTGATTTTGAGCCAAAATTAGATTGATTCTGTTTTTTGAGTGAGAGAAGAAAGAGAATCGCTGCAGCTAATAAATCTAAAACTCTTCAGTTAAAGTCTTTAATAGAAAATGAGAATTTCATTTTATATGAGGAAATAATGCGGATTTCACGTTTCTCGATTGAATTTTTCATAAAGATAACTTACTTTAAACAATTCTTTTCTTCTTTGTTTTTGTTATAAATATACAGGATCTGTTAGTTACTTCATTGATTTTGTGTGCTTCACTCTCTGGATTTTTTTTTTGAGTGAGATGGGTAGTAGGGATTTTGCTGTTCTTCTTCTGGGATTGGGAGTGTTGTTTTTTATCAGTATTGGTAATGTAAATGGGTACCCAATGGAAGATCTTGTGGTGAATTTGCCTGGGCAACCAAAGGTTGATTTCAGACAGTTTGCTGTTCACATTGATGTGGATATCAAAACTGGGAAGAGTTTGTTTTACTATTATGTTGAAGCTCAAGGAGATGCAGCTAAAAAACCCCTTACTCCGTGGTTGAATGGAGGTTTGCCCGCTTTTTTCCTAACACATCCTCATTGGTCGGGTTAGTTTACTAACCCTAATTAGGCTAGGTTAGTTTATACGGACTGGTTAGATTTTCTTTCAGTTTCATATAATCTTCTTCTCACGTCAAAAGATAAAAACGAGTTAACTTAGATTCATAATTAATTGACAGGTTGAATAATATATCTGTTATCTCCACTCTCCTACGATTCCATGTTGTAATGGCTCAGCGTCATTCTCAAGCTCAACACCACCTCATCTGATTATTATTCAATAAGTGAGTCTAACCTTTTGTGTGATCGCTTTAGATTTTGAGTTAGAAATTACCAGTAATTGTAAAATTTTAGGGCTTTCTTTCTATATTCATATCTTGATCTTGTTGGGAAATGTGGTTTAGTAGTTATGTGATGTTGTGATTATTGAGTGAATTCATTTCTGTGTTTTTATCTATCTCGATTTTAATTATCAGAATCAATCAACTTGAAGTAGTTCGACACATGAAGGTGATTTCTCGTATTTGTTGTTGCCGTTATAATCGTTCAACGACTAATGAGAATTGTGGTAATCTTCTTAGTTTCAACAGTTTGTTCTTTTTTTCTCATTACATCACTTACAATCAATTATGGAGGCATATAAATTATATACTTTATCTCTTTCTAACAGGGAGATGTATTTAGCCAATATGATGTTCAAACTCTTATGCCTAAATCTGTCTCACCGGTTCGTTATTTGTTGAGGATCAGAAGACCACCTTTTACTTGGAAGGTGTGTGTGCTTGACACTCATTCATACTTGTTATTATTGTGGCAGTGGCTGTTGCTCCTTGAACTCAATTCATACTTGTTATTATTGCAGCGTGCAGAAATTCGATGAGTATTGGTGCGTCTTGAAGTGGGTTTCCTTTATTCTTACATAAAGAAGTTGAGAAAATCAAATTCATATAGGCTAGAAAACTTTCTCAAAGGATTGAGAGACTACCAGTACAGGTTGGTTTTTTTTATATCCATTTCTATCCCGTATTGTTGTTGATGATCATGTTATATATCTTTCAATTTTGGTTGATTTCTGCTTGTTTTAGTCACTATGCTGCATCATAGTAGAAATTTGTGGTCATTAAATCCATAGCTACAAATTTGGTTCAAACCCTCTACTTTCTGAATCATTGTATGCAAATTGTGGGTGATTTTGAATGTTCATAAGTTGTTCTCCTAAGATTTCAAAGTCTATGCAACCATCCAAGTTTTGTTTTCCATCAATAACAAAGCCTTGTATTGAATTTCTAAACTAGTCTGCTAACTATTCGTTAAAATTACAAACGGAGCTTTGAATTTGAAACTCCAATGGTATCCAAAAGTTTGAGAAAAACCTCGTTCCATCAAAAATTATGGTCGAAAATTCTTTGCTTTCTATTAAACTTTAGTGATACGAGTCTTAGTTTACTTTATTTGTATTATACCTGGTGTTTTCTTCGTAGTAATCATAAATTTTTACTAAGACATGGAAATGCCATCTTAACTCTCTTGTGTTGCAGCTTGGGGTATTTGTTTCTATGTTGAATTCTAGCACTAATTGTTGCAAAAATGAAGGAATGGGTACTTTGTTAGTTCTTTGTTTCACTTGTATTGACGTGCATGTGATTGCCATGTTAGGCCTTAACTGTTTTCAAGTGACAACAATAAAAAGTATGGAGCTTTTAGTGTTGAGCAATTGAACTGAAGAATGGTAGCAGTGACACATTTCTCATTCATAGACTACTTCCTCATTAAGATCAATAAACATAAGCCTCCGAGAGCTTTGATCTCGACATCAGTTCAACTTATTTTGAGCTCAATTAGAGGTATGTGGGGAGGTATGCCCTTTGCAGAAATATTTGTTATCTGGGAAGGTATGCCCATTGCGAAAATCTTAGAAGACCATACATTAGACCGTACTATTTTAGTAAGTGATATGCTTGACAATGATGTTTGGGCCTTGTCGGATGATTGTCGTAATTCTTTACTTGCTGCAGTTATTGTGGAGGATGATCTCCATAGTCCAGTGGGTGGCGAGGATTAGATTTGGAAACCGCACTATAAAGGAGTCTTCACTGTTATCTCAGCTAAAGATTTGGTCCGTAAGAGATGTAATAAACTTCTAGGTGCGCATCTTTCATAGAGGCAGCCTGTTCATCCATCCCTAGCTTCCAGGAATTGAAAGATCTAGCGTGAAACTTGTGCGACTTTAGACAAACTTAAGAGCAGGTTCAAGTTCTAGTTTGTTAAGAAATGCTATTTGTGTAATAACGGGGAGGAAACGCTGATACACATCTTAGGTGAGTGTAGTTTTGCTACAAGGGCATGGAGATGGATTCAAAATGTCCCGAAACTATTCTATTGGTGATTCGCTCGGAACTATGGCAGACTCGAAATAGCTTTGTATGTGAAGAAACCCCTCTATACGATCGCTTGACCAGTATACCTAATTTATTTTATACGATCATTTTTATTCTGTACCCAATTTATTTTATAAGATCGTTTTGTTCTGTAGCCAATTTATTTTATACGATTATATGGAAAAAAGATGTATGTATATTTGACCAGCATACCTAATTTATTTTATAAGATCGTTTTTGTTCTGTACCCAATTTATTTTATATGACCATATGGAAAAAATGGGTAACATTTGAGGTTGCAGTGGTACATTAAATTAAAAAGTCTTATAACATAAACTGAGTCTGTTGATTTCAGATGCATATATTAAAATAGGTACATATTTGGCCGGTCAAGTACATTAAAATGGGTGCATCTGAGGTATTAGATATAAACTAACCTAACCTAATTAGGGTTAATGAACTAACCCGACCAGGGAGGGTGGGTTAGGAAAAAAAAAACGGGAATGGTTAACTCACCTGGTCGACCAAGTCAGACAAGCACATGTTTGTCACCTTTTTACAGATTTCTTCCCTGCCTGCACCTTTCCAAAGAATGTGCAATTTCTATGCCCTTTGTTCTTTGTATATTATGCTATTAGTAGCATCTTATAGAGAATTCGGAGAAATCCTATGCTTTTGGTCAAAGCTTAAGGACGAAAATGGTTTGAGTCATCTAATATTGACGGACTAGGTTGAATCGGTCAACCTGGTTGATACTCAAAATACCTTTTTGCCCTCAGGAGTTAACTCAACCACACCCGAAAACCCTGTTATAAAAATTCATACCCGTTTTTCAGAATCCGACTGCAATTCTTCATCTTCTTTTTATATTTCGCTCTGTTCTTGGCTTGTGTTCTTCTCCCTTTTCTAATAAAACGAAAACCAACTATACTCTTACTTGGTTCAATCTTACCTGGATCTAGCACGGACGCATTGGATGAACAGAAAGCATTGAAGAATCAGGATTTTTCTGAGACAGACATTCACCATAGGGATGTCTGTGTTCAGAAAAATCTAAGCGAAGTTTTATTGAATCTATTAAGCGCGAGGAATTTGGTCTAATCCCAAGTCTTTCACATGCTGAGATGAACATGTTAAAGAAGCAACATGCTCGTTTAGGGAGGGATATTCACTGTCTTTTATGAGAATTATATTCACGGGATTCTCATTTTCTTCTCGAGCTGGTTGGTGTTTATTGTTTTTCTACAGATGTTTGTTTTCTTTATTGGCAATAGATATGCAGAAAGATTCATCACACAACTGGTCTGTTACCAGGGATTTGTTTTGATGTAACTGGTTTTCTTTGTTCTTTAGGTTCAAAATGCAGACGATGGTGTTTACCCTGAAAGCGTGTAAGCTACTCTTGTTTTCATTCTTCAAGCTAGTGGCACTGTTGTGCTAATTAACGAACAAGGTTTTTCTGTTCAAAACATTAGAGCTCTTTGTGATGTCGGCAATTCAACAAAAGGAGGGTCCATTGCTGGATATATAGGGCATAAGGGCATAGGCTTCAAATCAGCTTTCAGGGTAAGTAGAAAAGAGCATGTTTTCAAAATATAGAAGTTTATTAATAGTAACTCTATCACTCTTTTTATCCTGGAATTGAGAATCCTTTCTTCGGTTCTTTTTCTATATTTTCAGTGGTTGTTGTTTGTTTGCTTGAATGTTTTAATGTTTTAGCTATCATAATTGCTGAGTGGAGAGTAAGGTCAGTTAAGATCATGGTTGCCGGACATCTTGTAAAGCTAATGAAATAGTTTTGCAACAATGCTCTTAATATTGCAAGACTCGGTAAAATGTTAGCTTTCATAGTTTGTCAGTAGAATTAAGTACATTGTAAATTATACTATCATATGATACTAGAAAAGATGCAAATTCTCAACTCTAAGAGAAAAGCTTGCAAGCAGCATCCTAGAAGTGCTCTTGGTGCAAGCTTATTATATAAAAGAAAATTTCTTAAATTAAATGAGTTTTAATCAATTATCCCTGTGACGCATGATAATTGATATATTGTAAATTTCTCAGCTTACACTGTATATATATTGTAAGCTGTGTTCTCACTGAAGTACCATGATACTAGAAATGGTGCAAATGCTCAACTTAAATAACTCGCTTTTCTTATTGTATTTGTTAACATAAAATGATATGTGATGGTACTTTATGTTATTATAAGTAATGAAAAGGGTACTCAGCACAGGAAGCTTATATCACTGGAAAGGTCAGGTATCTAAGTCCAAAATGTGGTGATATTGTTACTTGAGATATTCATGGCATCTTCACCAGTAAATTAGGGTATCTCCGGGTTTTTTGCTTCTTAGTTTGAAATGCATTCTGCTCAGGTGCATAAATAGTTAAGATTTAAAATTCATGTTGGTTTTCTCATTTATTGGGATTCCTATACTTGTGTTTATTTACTTGCTTCTTCATCCACATTAACAATAATTCGATCAATGTAACAGTTTCACCAGATGTGTTCATATTACCTAGTATTTTTCTTTGGAGTTAACATCATACCCAGTTTACATGACCATCGAAATTAGTAGCCATTTAAATTTATACTACAATGGAACTACATACCCAATTTATTTTATGCGACCTTCTTGAACACAGTACCCAGTTAATTTTCTACGACCCTCTGAAATATAATACATAAGCGACTGTTCGGTACCGCAACCATTAACAACAGAAACCAAAAAGGAGGTTGAAGAAGGCCCAAAAGGATACCAAAGTGGTTCAGTCACATTCACATTGATAAAAACCACATTTTTTACCAACATTTTATGCACTTAAATTTCTGAAAAACTAGTTTCAGTTACATGCACATTGATAAAAACCAATTCCCAACTCAACAGTTTGACAATTTTTTTGAAATGGAGGTAGTAGTTTTTATTACAAATGCAGTGAACACAAACATATCAATATTTGCAGTTCTCTATTGTTTTTCTGTTGAGTGAAAGTAACTTATCTTCGATTGTTAACCCATTTATTTTCCCATTCTTAGCAATTCTTGATTTTCTGCAAGTCCTCAAAATTATAGACGACTATCTTATTGCTGGACTCATCTCTGTTATTGGGATCAATGTGGATTCCTGACACTCCATCGACGATAATTTCTGCAGGCCCTCCTTGGTTAGTAGCAATTGTCACTAGTCCATATCATTGCTTCGATAACTGTAAGTCCAAATGCTTCATACAGGGAGGCTGCACAAACGCTCCCTTTGTGTCAGCAATAAAACGATAAAGCTCGCCGTTACGGACTCTATCATTCTGAGCTGCTATCCATCCCACTTGACCTTTGAGTTGATACTTCTCGATGATAGAATGCATCTTCTTTATTTCAACAATTTCTTCTCTGTCCTTAGATTTTGTAGGGTCAGAGGATCCAGCAACAATGACCAAGCTTGCAAGTATAAATGTAGACTTGTTTTGGATGACTTGTGGTAGATCATTTTTTAGTTTGCCTATTAAAAGTTAGTCGATACACAATGTTGTGGATCTTAGTATTCTTTTTTTTTTTTTTTTTTTTGGTGCCCGGTCTCATGCATTTTGTTTTGGAAGCTTCTTACAACCTGTTTGGGTTGTCGATCACTGCTTTTTACAACAACTATCATTTATATGCACATGATCATATTTGCATATAGCTGATGTTACATAAGGTCCAAGCTCCCTTACCTTTATCTGAAGATGATAATGAAGTTCGTGCCAAGTGGTTTCAAGTACAAGATTCATGTTCTAAAAGCGATGTTATATAAGGTCGGCTCCATTACCTTTGTTTGAAGTTCCTGCCAGTTGGTTTCAAGTATACGACATGGTTATACCCGCTGAAGGTAAGATTCTTCTGGAAATAGAACTAATGCCAATTTAATCTGCTAGTGAATCTCAAAGAAAACACTGTGAAATGGATTCTTATCGACTTGGGATCCGCACAAGCAAATCTTTGCATTACCATCTGCCTATATAAAATATTTTTGTAAGTTTTTTTTTTTACTAGATGTATTAGGAGCCATGCATCATCCATGATATCCTCTATTTGTAGTTGATTTATACGTAATATATAATGCACATATAGAGGCCTAAATGGTTAAAAAAATGAGGGTGTTTTTTCCAAACAAATGAGGATTCGATTGAGGTAAATTACAATCTCATACTCTAATTTTATTAGCTGACTTCAAATTTACTGGTAATCATGTTTGAACATACTATCTAATAAACAGGGGAATTGATGCACCAGAGAACCAAACACCATATGGATAAGATTCGAAGGTAGAAATTACTAGTTCACGGTAAGTGTTTGGTTGTTCATGTTTACATGTAGGATCAATATGCTGTCGACTTGTTTGAGACGTATATTGTAATGAAAAAATGTGTGCATGTACCATACAACTGCCTCACTGCCAACAACTCTTGGGATTAGATGCATTATAATATCTTGCCCTATTAGTTTCAGCCTTTACATCTTATGTTTCCTTACTGCAGGAAACGACGCTCAAGAAATGGATGGAATGGATTACAAAGCCTATGACAATCTACTTGAACTCATAAATGTAAATTACAAGTTTCTTTGAACTTAAGTGTGGTTTTCCCCCCTCAAACCTTTTCTTAGTTGCACTTTATTTGACACACGTATCTATGCTTTGGTTAGTGGGAAACTGATGCTAGAGCTTCTCTGGTAGGATTATGGGCATCGTTGAATCCTGAAAAGCCATGGGAGTGGAAAAAACAATCCCGAAGAGACATAAGTATACTATCAACGAAAAATATATGGTTTTGAGTTTACCATTGGGTTTTTAAAGTTATTTGCTGATTTCTTTTTCAAGGTTGTTAGAGACAAATATAGAAAAGTGTAATACTAGTGTCAGGTGAGTCTGTTATATCCATTAATTATCATAAGTTAGAGAAAAAAAAATAAGTTTTAGTTATAACAAAAACGAAGAATATCCCGCAAACAAATTAGATTGATTATCACTCCTTTTCACAATATTGTTAAATTAGTTAGGTATATGCCTTATAAAGTGATGTTATTTTAGTTAGGTATATTTTGCATCAGGTAATGTTAAATTAGGCAGGCGTAGTTGCAGAATAATTTACAACTACAACCTCAATAGAATTAGTAAAAACTCAAGAAGTTCTTGATGGTGAATGATAACTTTCTTATTAATTCTCTTAGTTGATTACATAGAATTATCAAAATGGAACTAGAATAGTTACAACTTTTTCTATTCTCTTTCCTAAGATAATTTCTTACACTCATTAAAAAAACCTGCCGAATTTTACATTTGAACTCCTATTTATAGTAAAACTTATGCAGCTGTATATGAATTGCGAAGTATCGCAATTCATCCTCGCAAAACTTCATATTTCCCCGCGCTACTTCTATCATCGTATCATTTTATAACTCTTTCCTCCTTTATTTATTACGATACTCGTGAACTATTATCTTGCGATATTCAGTACCTACATCTTGCCTCTTCTCATGTCAATTCTACGAAGAAGAAATGTCATGAGAATCTCTATTCTCGTAAATTTAGTGTAGTTATTACCACCCATCAAGTTCGAAACACGTCTTTTTACTTTTCCCTTACCTTTTTGACATGTTTCTTCGTAACCGTTCACGCTTACTCGTATTAATGAGTTTCTATCTTCATCAAACTCTCTCTATTTATAAATATTATCCTTTGTTTTTGCTTTTTATTCTCTTATCTTATTCATCTTCTTCACCACTTCTGCCTCTGCAATCTCTTTTATCTTTTTTCCTTTCTATTTTCCATCTTATATTCAATGGCACCAAAGAAGAAAACTATTGAACAGATTAATGCGGAACTTGCTGATAGGGACCTCATTCTCTCTGAGATTGAAGGTTATGATAATAAATCTTCTCTCTGTGTGAAGCTCTTTACCAACTATGTTTGGGATGATCAGAAAATTTTAATCTCACGAGGTCAAATCCTCGCAGGTCTTCCTCTTCCTCTTTATGATGTTAACTTTCCTCTATTCTATGAAATTATTTCCCACCCCAATTTTTCTTGTGCCATTTACCAATTGACTGGTGATTGTATTCGCCTCTTAGTTGAATTCGCAAATCGTGCCGCTTTTGGGAAATATTTGTATTCAGTTGATCTTAGGAAACCTAGATTTGAAAATATGGAAATTGTTGCTGCGAATTATACAGTTGAGGGTTTCTTCAAAAATTACACACTAATTCCTGCGAGGAAAGAAGATAATCGTTGGGGTGTTCGTCTTCATCGTAAAGCTAATATCGCAGCAGATGATCTTCTCATGCACGATATTGATTATGCCTCAGGAAATAATAAAACACCTCGTCGTTCTAATGATGAAGATTGGTATAAGTACCCTTTAATATTATCGGGTTCTTATATTTCTGGGATAGTAAAACTTCCTGCGAACCTTCGTAACCGCCATTATCAACCTTGGGTTTATAGAAATGTATGTACTTCCATCTCCTTATCTTTTTGTTACCCTTTAATTTCAAATGAGGTAAGAAACACTCTTGTATTTTTCTAAACAATATATTGTTGCCTATGTTTCTTATCCTTATTTGAATTTGCAGGTTCCACTTCTTCCTGAGATTGCTGCGAGTGAAAATAAGAGTTCTACTTCTTCTAAAAGGTTGATTGCAAGACAACAAACTCTTCGTTCTGCGAAGGTTACCCAAGCTTCTGGTAGTCAAGATGATGCTCTTCGCAAAGGGAAAAGGAAACTTCAAGATGTTGTTTACGAGAGGAGGAAAAAGAAGAAACTCTCAACCAAGTCTCATTCCAATGTAATCTCTTCTAATGAGAATATTGAGGAAGATCTTGGTGATGAAGATGATAAATTTCCTGAGAAGGACTTTAGTTCTAATTCCGATACCCTTTCTGACGAAGGAGATGATGATAATGATGTTGATGAAGGTGAAAATGAAGATTGCAGTATCCCCGAAACTTTTGCCTCAGCAATGGTTAGCATATCTGAGGCTTTCCTCCATTCTTCTCGTGGATTAGGAAATTCTCCTACACAAATAATGCTCGCAAACTTATTGCGAAGGCTTGTAAAGTTCCTACTGTAATTGATAATAACTCCCTCAAAGGCATTTCAAGATTCGTCTCTCCTGCTTCATTATATGCTTTAGGTATCATGGTAAGTTTCTTCTCTATTCCTTGTTTATTTCCCTTATTTTGTTGATTTCTAACCCCTTTTTTCTTGTTTAGGTTGGAAGAGTTAGTTGTGCAGGTGCTTCTGATTGGGAAAGACGTCATTTTATTGCTGAGAAGAAAACTTTGAATCGTTGTAAGAAATTAGAGGTTGAAAATTCAAATCTCCGTCAGAAAGTAGAGGATTTAAGTATTGATAACGCAGAATTAACATCCCGTCACGAAGATAATTCACAATCTGCGAGCATCGCAATTGATAATTCTTCTCTTCTTGAGGAGAATAATCAATTAAAGCTTGAAAATTCTTCTTTTCGTAATGATAAGAAGCAATTAGAAGGTAAATTCTTTGCGATGGTAATTATTTTGATTACTTTTCCTTCGTAATTTTCTAACCAATTCCTTAATTTCTCTCCTTTCTGCAGAAAATTATGCGAAGATGAATGACGATCTTAAAACTATCCTTGCTAACCGTAATAAGAAAATTTCTGATTTGAGATCTCAGCTTCTAATTTCCCAGCATAACCATAGTTTATATGTTAAGCGTTTTCGAGCTAAGATGACTCGCAAGATTTGCGAAGATAATGAAATTCCTCTCAAGAAGTACCATACGCTCCTTTCCGAAGAAATTCCTGAAGATACTCCATATCTGGAAATCTCTGATAGTGAAGTTGAAGATGATAGTGAAGTTGAAGAAGAAGATCATTTTGATGGGAATAGATCGCCTGAAAAATAACTTCACTCTTTTTTTGTATATCTGTTCTGTAACTTCACTCTTTTTTGTATGTCTATTCTGTTTCTTTTCAATACAACATTTTCTTCTTGATTGCACTTTTAATCAATCCAACAATTTCTTTTTCAAAGCTTAATTTGAATTAATCTTTCTTTGATTGATTGTTTCCCTTATTCGCATAACTTGATCATGTGGAGAGAAATAATATATCTTAAAGACTTAGCTTAGTATTCCCCTTCCCCTTATTATTGCTCTTCAAATGATCAACTATCGCTGGAAGTATTAGAATATCCTTCTCAATTTATCTTACTAAGTTTCGTCTTATTGTGAATATGAATAAAAAGTCCTCCCTTTGAAGTATAAGAAATATAAGCCTTTTGCCTTTTCCGGAATGTTGCGAAGTAAATAATAAATCTCCCTTTGAAGTATAGGAAGTATGAAGTATACGAAATATGAAATACCCTTAAGAAGTATAAAAAGTATAAAATATCTTTGAAGAAGTATTAGCAGTATTCAATTCATGAAGAATATCCCAATATATGAAGAAGTATAAGAATTATTACTCACTGTATGAAGAAGTATAATAAGTACTTAACCTTCGCAAAATTAAATATCCGTTGAAGAAGTATAATAAATATGATATATTTTTGAAGAAGTATAAATAGTATTGAATTTGTGGAGAAATATTCAATATATGGAGAAGTATAAGAAGTATGTAATTCTCGTAAAATTTTACGAGTATGAACTTATCTGTATTTGATTGCTATCAAAATCGCATATTTTGTTAAGTCTTCGTGAAAATTCTTCAATGATGTTATCTTCTTTGATAGGACTTCTTGTAAAAATTCTTCAATGATATTGACGAAGCTTTCTTTTCTTCAAAACTTCATGATGTATATTCTTGTAAAATTTCTTCAATGATATCGACGAAGTTGTCTTCTTTTCAGATCTTCATAATGTATATTCTTGTATAATTTCTTCAATGATTTTGATGTAATGAATTTCATTAATTTTGTGGTCTTATCATGCCTTCCTAAGTAAAGGTCTTATTTTGCCACCTCTTTTGTAGTAAATTTTTGTATTTGCGATAATATGACAAGTCTGAACATTCTTGCGAACATACAACCTCGTGACATTATCGTCTTGCGATGAACTCGCAGGACGTTTTTACACTTTCATGTAATAACCCATTGATCTCATCTTAACTTCTTTGTTTCATTCTGCGAGTTCTTTTTGTATGTTTTCCTTCTCTCTCTTTTTTTTTTTTTTTTTTAGAATGCTCGCAGAACTTCATTTGTTGCAAAAATATGACAAGCCTTTATGTTTTCGCAAACAAGAAGCCTCGTGACATTTGCGTCTTATAGCACGTATCAGCTCCCTAATGGAGGGTGCTGCCCTTTATCTTCCCCCTGGTTGCCCCTTCAATGAAGCGTACATCGACCATACAAGGTTAGCTCTTCCCATCCGGTTCTTCCAACAACCAGCTTTTGATCGCAACCTCTTATCCTTTTTGCCTATAGGGCTTATAGTTACGAGGTTGCACCCTATGGGGTATCTTTGGGCCAAGTGCATCATTTTCCAAGACTTGTCAAAAATGGCAGATGTGGTTCAACCTCACCCGGCACTCTTGACTCAACCGTGTACCTCGGCGCCTTGATCGTTTTCTGCACTTCTTGGGAAAGACAGTATGCCTTAGTCGCCCAACCTAAATCCTCTTACACCGCATTTTATATTGCGTAATGTCGCTAGATTAGGTGAGAATCCAAGGTGTCTAACCCGGATAGGTACCCCATTATTGGGTTGTACCCCTAAAATTTTACCATGTACTAAGGGCCCTTGGTGGTGTTCCGGTTACCCTTAGCCACGTTTATAGGTACCCCCTTAAATGACGTACTTTAGGACTTTGCCTCTTACGAAATATAGCTTCGCGAACTAGGGTGTACGCCACAAAGGTTTGCATGTATAAAATTTTCTGCGGCTCTCTTTCTTTTTTGGAGGCTGATCACAAATTGCGGTCTTTTATTCGCAAATTAATGAAAGTTTAATCGCAATATAAATTTTGAAATTCGTAACTTTTCCCAATTTCCTGCGAGCAAACAATATTCGTAAAATTTATCACGAAATAAAAAAATTTGTTTTGCAACATACCTCATTTCGACGAGCAAACATACTGATTACCTTCTTGTTTTATTATTTTCCTTCTTCTTTCTTCGCAAATCACAACCCCTTATTATCATCATAAATTTCTTGTATGATTATCATCGTAATTTTATTCTCTTTTGCCTTAATCCTCCGCCATTAAATTTTCACTTCTTTTCACAGCCTTTGCTCTTTTTCTCCAATTTTCCTTCTCAGTAGTTTTTCCTTCGCAAACTTCTACTTCTGTATCGTAACATTTCTTTCCCTAAGCCCAATCACCCTTGATAATTCCAATACCCTTCGTGTGAGGAAACTTTATGCACTGATGTAGAGTGGAAGCTACGCCTAGAATTCCATGAAGCCATGGTCTTCCTATCAAAGCATTATATGGTGATTCGACATCAACAACGCAGAACAGAATTTCAGTTCGCATTCCACTTAATGGAATTCGCATGCTCACTTCTCCTTTGGGCTTGTTAGCAGTTCCATTAAAACCATAAATTCTGTAAGTAGAAGGTATTAAATCTGCATCTTTTCCCCCCATAGTTTTGTAAGCAGAATAGAAGAGGATATTGACAGAACTTCTCGTATCAATCAAAATCCTATTAAGACCAATTGATTCTTCCTCCATATCATCTTCGTTTTCTTCCATATTCATGTATATTGCTAATCTTACTACCAATGGATTATCATGTGCTTCACAACCTTCTGGAATTTCAGTGGCTTCAAAAGAAATTTCACGTTTCTGCCAATCTTCAAGTCGTGAAATTTTTGCGATGTTCATTACTTCCTTTCCTTCACCATCCCTCGCATACACCCTGCATAACACATTATCATGAAAATCCTCTATGGTTTTATATGAATGAACAATGGAATTACAGAAAACATTCCTTGCTTTTGATCCCACTTCTATATGTAGGGTTTCTTCTCCCTTTTTTTGTGTTGTGTTCTCCCTGCGAGTTATGATTGGAGCATGTGGTAATTATTGCGACTGTGTCTGCTTAAGTAAAAATTGATTTAGCTTTCCTTGATCAATCATTCGCAAGATTATCCTCTTGATATTATGGAAATTATTTGTAGAATGTCCATGAAAATGATGATATGAACAAAATTCATGACTTCTTGGACCCATTGGTGGTTCCTTTCCCATGTTCCATGGAGTTGGTATATGCTCTACCAGGATAATTGCTTGCCATATCTTTTCTACACTTGTATTCAAAGGTGGCAACTTTATCTCTTCCCTTACCATTCTTTGACCTCCTTGACCGTTGTTATAATTTTGTCTCTGGTTCCCTTGTCCAAAATAATTTTGCCTTTGTCCCCCATAATTTTCTTGTTGTTGATCTAATCTTGGAATTTGGTTATTTCCTATTCGATTATATAAATTCCTCTCTCTATCATACTCTTCTTGATCTCTACTACCCATTGCTACCATTTTTGGTTGGCTATCATCGATTTTCTTCTCTTCTGAAATTTGCGAAGAAGTTTGTGAGGATGTTTGCGAAGTACCTGCTACTACATTGATTATTTTGGGAAGTAAATTTTCTCCTCCATCTTGATTGCTAGTGTTTGCTACTGGATATGACTACATACTGTTTTGCTTTTTCTCTAGTGTAATGTATTCTTCTTGCAATTCTCGTAACTCTGTCATCATTATGGAATTCTTTCTTCTGAAGATTTGAACATATAATTGTTCAGTTGCGAACATCGCATTTATGAAGGACAGAATCAAGTATCTCTCATCCACGCGCCCTGCCATATCACTGCACATAGTCTTCCATCGTCTTACCAAATGCTTCAAACTTTCACCCACTCTTTGTTTTAAACCAAATACATCTTCAATACCAAGCCGTGAAGAGTGATTTGTGATATATGCTCCAAGGAAAGTTGCTTGCAAATGACTGAATGACGTAATAGTGTTCTTAGGGAGTCCTTGAACCACTTTAAAGCTTCCCTGTTAAACTCGATGCGAAGTACTTGCATAACACAGCATCATGATTCTCCCATTGTAACATGCATCTTATGTATGCTTTAATGTCTTTGAATAGCACATGAAGTCCCATCAAAGATACTGGTAAGTGTGGGCAAATTGCATTTTGGTGGAATTCCTCCCAATTGTACTTCTCTAGCAAATGGAGTCCTCGCAGCTTCTTCTATTGCTTCATTTAATTTCCTTCTATCTACTCCTCTTCTATTGTTTATCATCCCTCTCATTTATGCTAATTCTCGAAAGATCCGTGCATTTGCCTCAGAATTCTCATCCATTGGTCTTTTTAATGCAGCTTCTATTCTTCTACGTTCTTGCGCCTCCTCCCTTGCGATCCTTCGCATTCTATCATATTCTTCATTAATGTTTTCATTTGCATAATTTTGCAAATATCTTCTTTCTAAATTATCATAATTGTTCAGTCGCAGAGCATCTTGGAATTCTTGTTCTTCCCTTTCTATTCTTCTCATTCTTCTCATGCGAATACAGGAATTTCTTCTTCTTCATTTCTCCTCCTTCTGTGATTTATTTCTTCCTGATTTGCTTGTACTCTGATTCGAGAGTTTGGTTCATTCCTCTCCACTTCTGTTTGTTGATTTACAATTCTTCTATTAATTCTTTCATACTCAACATTTTGTTTGTTACGAGCCTCTTCATATCTTCTTACTCCATTCTCGTGATTGTTTTGATGTACTGCTTGTTGTCTCTCAGTTTCTTCCATAAGTTGATGTTCTTCCTCTCGATTCTGATTGTTTTCTCTATGATTTGGCCTTGTTCGTAAATTCTCCATGTTTTGTTCGTGGTTTGGTATTAAAATGAAACGATTCTCTTGATTTCTTTTACCTTGATTCTGCGCTTGTTCTTGCATATTATTTTCATCATTGATTATCGGTGAATTTTGTCCTTCTCTTTCTGTTCTAACATTTGATCTTGCAACACTTTGAGATTTCCTTCTTTGTAGCATCTCATTTTCCATCCTCAATTCTTGATTTTGTCTTGTTAAATTGGCACGTTCTTCAGCTTCGATCATTCGTTCTTCTTGGATTCCTTGTCTCAATGTTTCTAACATCTCCCTTTCTCTTTCAAGAATTGTTCCTCCCATCAACCTCCCATTTTCTCTGATTTGTGGTTCTCTATCTTCTTCTTCTGGTGTATCAGTTCTCCAAGTGTGTATACTCACTCGATCATGATCTATTATTTGTTGAGCTTGATTTCTTCGATTACTCCTTCTCCTACTAAGTTCTCCTGTAATATTTGCTTCTCCTCCTGCGAGTCTTACACTTCTTCTTACTTCAGTTAATGGTTCTGATGTGTTTCTTCTTCTTGTCATTTTTCTGGTACATGAATTCTTCAAATCCCTGTTTCTAGCGCCAATTATGTAGTTGCAGAATAATCTACAACTACACCCTCAATAGAATTAGTAAAAACTCAAGAAGTTCTTGATGGTGAATGATAAATTTCTTATTAATTCTCTTAGTTGATTACATAGAATTATCAAAATGGAACTAGAATAGTTACAACTTTTTCTATTCTCTTTCCTAAGATAATTTCTTACACTCATTAAAAGAACCTGCCGAATTTTACATTTGAACTCCTATTTATAGTAAAACTTATGCAGCTTTATATGAATTGCGAAGTATCGCAATTCATCCTCGCAAAACTTCATATTTCCCCGCGCTACTTCTATCATCGTATCATTTTATAACTTTTTCCTCCTTTATTTATTACGATACTCGTGAACTATTATCTTGCGATATTCAGTACCTACAGTAGGTAGGTATTCTAGGAACTAATGTTTAATTAGTTAGGTTCAGTTGATCGGTACTACAAATATATATGCACGATAAATACATTTATCAAGCCTAGGATTGAATGGTTTCTGCATTTGTTTTTTTTTGGACGCTCTGATTTATCATGTGCTACTGTAATCGTGGTCAGACTATAGTCCTATAGATTAGCCTGCCATTCAATGGTCTTTGCTGTTGTTCTGGAGTTTTATTCAGTAAGTAGATTTTTTGATATTTTCCTAGCGGTATCTAGCGAATCTTTATGTAGAATATAGTGGGATATATATTAACACCAAAAGGCATTCCAAGCTAGTTGTATCAATGTCAGCTTATACATGTTTATCACCGTGTCATCTCTTTTTGCATGGCGACTCATTTCTTTTCTTATTTAAAGGCAGGACTACCCGATCCTCCTCATTGTATCATGAATGCTGAGGTTCCATGAACATCTGTTGTGAGGAAAGGAAATCCAGTGCATGAAGAATGTGTGTTGAGAAGATATAACATTATGGTACATCAACCACGTTCCTTCACTTGCTCATTGTTCCTTTCAAGGTAATCTTTTTCCCCTTCCCAAAATTGAAAAACAACACTTAAGTTATCGACGTGCTGCCTTCTTGTTGTGGAAAGTATGTTCGTGCTTAACAACATCTGGCTCAAATGATAAAGCATAACCAATAACTAGAGTTTCAATGCTCAAGTGTGAACAAAATTGAACTCGGTTTCTTGTTGCCTACCCAGGTTGTTTTTGCGACACGATGACTTCCAACCTATAATTTATGTTATGAAACCTTGGTTTCTGTTTAGTCAGAATAAATCATATTTTCATTCCTTCTCGTGGTTAAGGAACGACATTGTTGTCTTGCGCCAACCGATGGTTTAAAAACACCCTCTTGTACTAGCATATGCTCAATTCACACTATCCCCAATGAAACACATTAGTTTTCTTGTGACGACTGCTTTTGTAGTGATGTTTTAACATTTTTGTGAATAGACTGGTGTTCACAAACCGAGTACCATATTGCGTATCTTGTAATTTCAAGTATGAATGTATTGCGAAGTATTTTTTTTTCAATGGAAGTCCCAATTTGGAAACTAGATTCTGTATCAATTTCAGGGAATTCATCTTACTACTACCCATATTTACCCATATTCCAATCGGTAAGAGAATTCAACAAAGGGTTTATATAATCTTGTCAAAGTACTTGTGATAAGAGAGAAAAAAGAGCAAAGCTCAAGGAAATTTGTTATTCCTTGAAAAGGTATGCTCATGGTCGGAATCATTTTGAAAGGTAACATCATACTAAAATATGTTCTAAACAAACTTATACGACTATCTGAATTTCCCATTTTAAGTTATATAACCGTCTGAATCAGGTATCAATTGTAACTTGTACTATCATCAGAACATCATAACCAATTATTTAATGCAACCGTCTTACTGTTGTACCCAATTTATTTTATACGACACTCTTAGTTTCTTACCCAATTTATTTAATACCGCATACTTAGTATCTTACCCGATTAATTTTATACGACTTTCTTTGTTAGTTACCCAATTTATTTTATACCAACTGAGCCATCTTTCAGTAAAAATCACATAAGTAGCTAGGCGATTGGTCCATTACTACAATATTTACCAGCAACCGAGCGTATATGAACACTTAATAATACCATATCATATTATTCAGTTGCACATCAAGAGAAAATTGCATTTGGTTTGTGGCAACTACAAGGACCAAAATTTATTCTGCCATTGAATGAATTAAATAAGGGAGAAAATCCATTACATATCATTAGTAAAATATTGTTCTAACAAATTCAGCAGTTTCTCCTTTGTGCAAAGCCAATCTTGATGATGTATGGTCACATTGTTCTGCACTTGCAAAACTAGGAATGTAGACATCACTTGGTTTCCATCTCAAAACCTGCAATCGAAATTACAAGTTAGAAACCCAGAGCGCTAGAATCAGAAGTTGATAAATAGAGTACTACAATAAGCAATTCAATTTCTTTTATAAGCAACTATAATTTTAAAGTTTAATTCATGTCTGGGAGGTTTGGGAGTAAACATTTTATGTCTTTCCGGTATGTGAATGGCAAACTTGTGTTCTTTTTCTTTCATTCAGCCAAACATAAGTTTAAAAACATTCTTCTTTTATAAATGTCAAATAATAACTTTGTGGTTATGTACTCTTGAGTGATTTCCTGAACACGTACCTAACTAATTTAACATTAATTACAACGTAAGATAGGTACCAGTACAACTTTGGACACTCAGTATATATAAAGTTTATAAATGCAAGTTTATTTGTTGGCCTTAATACTTCCACCTATGAAGCGGACACTTGTTCAACATCTATGCATATAAGATAAGGTCAGACTAGTAAGGCACCTATGTAAACCACTTGTTATTGTAATATATTTACTTAAGGTTAATAAGTACCTGTAGAGGTGATGTCCCCCCCTTCCCTGATTCTTCTCTTTTTGCTTTTTTACAGTTTTCTCTTCTGCTTATCTGTAACATACAAGGCTAGTACTTTATCTAGTTCCTCTTGCAATTTTCGGTCCACTGCCTTGTCCTTGCCACCTGCGTAATTCACCTTATCAGCAAACGATTTAAGTAATTAACCAACAAAATAAGGGCCACAATTGAATACACACTTTGCAGCTCCCCAGATCTTTGTTTATGGATGGTTATATCTGAACGGAGGTTTAAACGAGTTCCTAGTCCAGACTTCACCAGTAGAGGCATTTCCCTCGGGGAATGGACCGAAGGACCGAAGTTTCCTTCTTCGGCGTTGTTGGCCCTAAACGATTGATGAATACATTGATGTCCAAATTAATAATAATAATTGAAAATGAAGTCCTAATTAGTAGTAAAGGGATATGGTTATATCTATTTGTTGTCAGGACCCACACTAATGTAAAATATAAAAATCCTAAAATACTTGTACCTGTTTTTCCAGTGCCCCGCGGGGTTACAAAGCTTGCAGTCTCCGGTGTGGTCGTTACGTTAGGTCGATCAGCCCCTGAAATTACACAACAATAGTGAATCGTAAATACACCATAAACGATCATCGTTTTTAAATTTTTTTAACACAACTTAAATTTGGATCATTAATATACATTTGACCCTCTTTTCCTGGCATTTGGTCTAAGCGCTAGACTCTTAAACAACTGCATGTTTTCAACCTCAGTAGTCCCAGTACTGAGGTCGTTATCATCGGCGAGTTGATCTCCTCGTTCGCGGCGTGGGGCATTGGGTATGGATGTCTTTTCCTGAATACACACCCTATCCTCAATCCCGTCATCTATTTGTATGCTTGATATGTCTTTGCTTGTGGGAATACTGGACATGGTACTGCGTCCAGAGTCAACATCCGTCCGGGATAACTGTTGGGATATTTCACGTTCCACACTTGTATCATTAAAGATCCATGTGAATGAAAATCAAATAAACAAAGTATATGAATTAATTTTTATTGCGAGTAATGTTTATGGTTAACAAAATTCATATAAACACAATCAAGCTAAACTACAATCAACAACACATTGAGTTGCAAAATGCAGAGATTCATTTGAATTAAACCAAATTAACTGTCCGGCCAACCACATAAAACTGAAATTACTAAAAGAAACTAACAGTCTTTCCGAAATTGGATTGACGATATTTCAAATTCAATTGAGACCACTTGACACAATTGAATCTAAACGGTGTTACGGTTCAGTTTGTATAAACCCTACTCAGAATATAACAATTCACGAAACCCTTTTTCAATAAAATTCCAAAACACCCTGTAGCAAAATTTTCACAAAACTGAACAAATAAAATTCTTCTCTTCATTCATAAATGACTTGAAATTAATAAAATGAAACATAAACAGATGTTATACTAGGAATCCAAACCTAAATGAAATAAAACCCCTAAAACTTAGGAAAACCCTAGAATTTACCTAATTAACAGAATCTCATGTTTTACAAATATGCACTATCTATTAATCATGCATGTCCCATTATAGTTTATTAAAAATGAACCAGTTTAAGTTATCAATATGAAACACTTACCTGATGATAATGTGACGAATTATCGAAGTGAACAGTGCAACACCATTTGGTGGATAGGTTTGGGAGAGAAAATGAAATCAAATGAATTAATCACTGAATACTGGAGGATAAGATCGAGGGACAAAAAAAAGGAATAGAAGATAATGGAAGAGAAATAAAAGAAACCCTAATTAAACTAATTTGCAGACGAAATTAAAACAAACCCTAATTAAACCCTAAAAATGAAATCAGTTTACTATTTATTTCATTTTAGTATCGGATTCGAGAAACCCAAATTTGCAGACTACCGGAAAAGGAAGAAAAAAAGAAGAGAAGATAAGTCAGATGAACTCTTGCTCTCAACATCTCTACTAAATACTTCTACCCATATTTCAATCTGTTTTTCAGACCTAACTATAGTTAGAAACTAACTTTGCCTAAGGGGTAAACTTGGATTTTTTTTTCAAAACTTAAGAAACAGAAACGGACAGACTCACTTGTCCTTTTATATAGGTAAAATCAAAAATAGGCCGAATCGGTGGAAAAATCCAAACCTTTGGATTTGGGTGAGGATTTCTCTATCTTATATGATTAAATAGTGGGTTTTCTTTTTCTTGGGTTTTGGAGATTTTGGTATATTCTTGTTTTATAATATGCGGCTCTTTCTTGATTATGTAGACTTGTGTTTCTTCTATTTATGGTTATTTGATTTCTGATTCTTCTTGCCTCTTTAAACAAGTAGAATAAGATGTTAATTTGGAATCTTTTATTTGACTTCTGATTTTTAATTTCATGTATAGTTATTATTTATTTTTACTAACTATAGATGTATTGGCTTTACTCTAATCCAATTGTTAATATAAATTAGAAACCCACTCTGAGGGATAACAAGTTAACTAGAGAAAAGGGTTCAAAGATTGAATTCATCTATATGCTTTTTTGTGGGCAAGATTTTTGATTGACTGGTAGCTGAAATCAACTAACCAATTAGCTTATCACTTTGAAAGGAAATCATTGATATTTAGACAATCCATGTTTTAGTTTCTCGAAAACAAGAAAAGTATTTGTTTTGATTTTTGTAACCCATATTTGAGCTTTCATGGAACTAAAAGAGAAAGCTGTTTTTAGGCATACACAAAAAATTCTGGGCATACAAAATATTTTTCCCACCCAAGGTGACTTTATAAGGGATAATGTAATTACTTATATACCCTCAAACAATTTAAATTACTAATATGTCCTTACCCTTAAAAAAAAACTAAAACTAAAATCAAAATCATTTTCATATACATCTCATCTTCTTCCTTTTCTAATCCATCAATCGAAGAACAAATAGAAGTTGAATGTGCAGAATCTGAAATTGAACAAAAAAATCAATTGATTGAAAAAACAACTCCTAAAATGGAATTATAAGGTATTTATCACAAACCCATCTCTTATTTAATTGTTTATGATTGATTGAATAGGTTTAATTCGGAACAAAGTTGGTTTTTAACGATCACAGATTGATGTTCGGCTGATAATTTGTCTCCGTTATCAGCCGAACTGTTCATTATTTTTCACCCTGAAAGTGTTTATGAACAGTTCATCTTATATTAATTTTTCACCTATCAGTCGAACTACTCTCTGTTTCATCAACACAATGAAAGTTACCTTAGGTAGGCACATATTTTTTATTTCGGGACAACCGAACATTTTTAGATACTACAAAGAAAAATTAATGGTTAGGTTCGGCTTGTACGATAATCACAAAAGCTTCCTGTAAGTGTATATGAACAGTTCGGCTTGAAATTTCATGCAATTTCAAGCCAAACCTAGTCATAGAAAGAGATGCATAGGGGTTCGGCGTATTCGATAATCATAATATGTGCCGAACCTAGAACATTTACGAGGTTCAGCTATTACGATATTCACAATATGTGCCGAACCAATACAAAATTATTAACACAGGAATGTACATGATCAGGTTCGGCTTATATTCTACTTATTCAAATAGCCGAACAATGTGTTTCCAACAGGTTCGATGCTTACGAATTTCTAAATATAAGCCGAACCCTAAACATTTTTTCTTTCAGATAGTTAAGTGTAGGGTTAGGCTTGTTAGGATAATTAGAAACAAGCCGAACTCTGGTCTACAAGGTAGGTTCAACTCTTAATCAACACTTTCAGCTAGCCGAACTGTTCATCCAAACTCGCCGAACCTTAGTGAAAAAACACAAACTTTTGATGATTTTAACCTACAAAAGCGAGATTAAACATAAGATATGTTGGAAAATTTCCAAGGGTTTGTTGAAAATAATCTTAAAACTAATCACTAATCATTAATCACAAATCAGAATTATTTTAACTAATCATTACTATTAACACTAATCCTAAAAGGGTAGATTTGCCATTACCAAAAATATTTGGTTAAGGGGCTTCTAATATTGCAATTTACACTACTTTTTTTTTCTTTAATTGGTATTCCCTGAAAGATTTTTGTATGCCTAAAAACAGCTTTCCTAAAAGTTATAAGAATGAGATTCTTGGGAATGAGTGACAAATATAACAATCTTATGTACAGGCCCAGGATGCTCCTCAATGGGAGGAGGTGCATTTACCGAATTAGGCCCATTTTCCCCTAAATGTAACCCATATTTGAGCTTATGAGTCAACAGACAAATCGTAAGAGACTCACCAAGGGGACACAAATAAGCAGCATTGTTTTACAAATTTAGTCATACTGCATTTTGTCAAATTGATAATGCAAGATTGTATTCTTTTAATTATCAGCAGTATATCATGTTGATTTGGACAATGTTACCAAAACGAAAAACTTTGTGCAAAACACTAAAACTCTTACTATTTATCATATGGATTTTGAATCAAGAATGTAAATTCATAGTGAGTGAGCCCATGTTATTGGACGGTGGAAATTTCTGAGGAACCCAATTTTTAACCCTCTCTCTTCTATAAATGGTGGGTTTTATATATAGAAAATTTTGTTTTTAGGCTACAAATATTTTTCCCCTATTGGATGTGATTGATGGTTGTGTTTCTATGCAAAATGGTATATCGATGATAGAGTGGTTTTAATATACACAGATTTTGTCGAAGTCTATAAAATGTCAAATGTTCATATTACAGTAAGTTGTTTAATTAAGCTATGTAGATGTTATATACATATCTTGCTCCAAACCCAGGTGGGAAAGCAATGAATTAGCTTTTGTAAATCTAAGACTGTGTTTATGAAACCACTCTTAGTAACTCCTGATTTTATAACTAATAAAAATGAGAATCACTCAAGCTGCATATATGTATTGTTGGTCATTTGGTTATTAGCATTAGGAGATTCTGCCGACTTACGTTTACTTTCAAGTCTACAATTAACTTTTTTTTTGAAGCATATCTACAATTAACTTAATCAGTTCATATGACTGTTATATTGCATTTTGTTGCAGAGTGTCATCATTCCGAGAAATGGAAGGTGGATGTCAAAGAATAGCATTTGTTAATCAAGTGAAACCGGAACTTGAGCAGCTAAATTAGTCCGCGAACATGCGTAGTTCTCGAACCCGAGAATTTCTGCTGGAGTTGTAGCTCGGTTTCAATGCGCGAACTCAGTCCGCGAACTGACGGAAGTTCTCGAACCCGAGAATTTCTGCTAGAGTTTGTGAACTCCAACCGGTTAACTTGAGTCCGCGAACTTGAGTGGTTATGTCTAAAAACGATGTTTGTGAACTTATCTTAATAAACTAAGTAATGCTATTGCAAACTGTGGCTTTATAGTTCATGAATCAATTCGAGTGAATCACATCCTTTTTGATTCAATTGTGTCTTGTGTAGTACATGAGATCTCATAGCAATTGAACAACTCTCTAACTAGTTCATTTAAGTCATTTGGATTAGTTATGGTGAAGAAGAATATGGTTGATATGAAAGTTATCATTTGGCTAACCATTTGGTTAACTAGTATTGAAATAACTATTGTACATGTTTGGGTACGGTTACACAAACCCAAAATTGTCAAGTACATGTGTGTATGACAAGCTAAGTTTTCGATCTAACGGTTGAGAAATATTAGCTTGAATCTAATCAGGTTTTCATCTAATGGTGAATATTGAATGCTTTGTTACCAGCTAACATTGATTGCAAACCCTGATTTGAAAGACTACATAAGGGAGAACTCTAGCAACTGGGAAACCTAATCCCCACATATTCTGTGTGATACTAGTTTGCTAAGCTAGAGTCGATTCTTCTTTAACCTTTAGTTTTCTTCTTCTAAAACCAGGTTAACGACTTAAAGACTTCATTGGGATTGTGAAGCCAGACCGATACTACTTTTCTTGTAGTTGTGTGATCTGATCTTGTTGTTTCTATCGTACGAGTACAATTGTAATAATTGGCTTGAGATTTCTATCTCCGATTAGCAAGATATAAAAGTAATCACAAACATCTTCGTCTCATCGTTTGTGATTCCTCAATAATCTTTTTCCATCGATTAAGTTTATATTGAGGTGATTGATATAACTGAGTTATTCTTTGGGAATATAAGTCTGGTTTTATTGATTTGTTCATGTTCACCTTGATTTATCAAAATACGGAACAAAACTCATAGGTTTATTCGTGGGAGATGAATTTATCTATCTTGTAGACTTTTCTGTGTGAGACAGATTTGTTTATTAAAGTCTTCGAATTTGGGTCGTAGCAACTCTTGGTTGTGGGTGAGATCATCTAAGGGAATCAAGTGCGCAGTATCCTGCTGAGATCAGAGGCGTAGGAGCATAATTGTACCTTGGATTAGTGTGAGATTGATTTGGGTTCAACTAAAGTCCAGACCGAAGTTAATTTGGAGTAGGCTAGTGTCTGTAGCGGCTTAATACAGTGTATGTTTAATCTGGACTAGGTCCCGGGTTTTTCTGTATTTGCGGTTTCCTCGTTAAAAAAATTCTGGTGTCTGTGTTATTTCTTTTCCGCATTATATTTTTATATAATTAAAATAATACAGGTTGTGCGTTGTTCAATCAATTAGAATATCCGACCTTATTGGTTGTTGATTTAAATTGATTAACACTTGGATATTGGTCTTTGGTACCATCCAAGTTATCTCTCTTTGATTAAGACTCGTGAATTGTATTTGCTTGAGTAAATCAAATTGAGAGATTGAGATAATAACTCCTTGAGTATTTTCAATTGATTGAGTCTAACTGTCTATTTGATTCTCTATAAAACAACTCGGAGTTGTCCATATAGATTGCTAATCGAAATATTGTGTGTGGTTGTTAGACCCCCACTTTTTCAATTGGTATCAGAGCAGGCAAACACGTTTAAGACCTTAAAAGTCTGTGTTTGTAGCGATCTGACTCTATGGACAAGAGTAGTATCTCTGATAAACGCATCACCAGAAATAAAGAATCTGTCTTGTCTAAGTCTATTAAAGAGAAAGATTCTACAATCTCAAATATAGACGAACCTAGTGTTCATATCAGACATATAGATATTGACATGCATCATTCTGATTGCCCTTCAAAAGAGTCTATCTCTCTAAGTGAACATGACACAGTTTAAGAGAGTAAGTTGATTCTAAATCTTATTAGAATTCAAGCTGATAAATTTAATCGGTTGAAGGAACATGTCAAAATGCTTCTTGGTGTAATTAGAGACTGCAAAATCAATGAAAATATTGAAGACCATTCTTCATGTATGACTCTTGAAGCAAGCCTCATAAAGGATGCTTTTGAAATAGAACGTCGCTTGAATAAACTCTCTATTCAAGGATGTCGTAAGCAGTCTAATATACTAAATACTCCTGCTATAACAGAAGATGCTCCAGAAGTTAAAATGGAGTCCCTTCCAATTAAGAAAGTAATGTTAGCTTCCTCTGATCAAGGAAAGTTAACATCACATGGAAGGAAAAAATCTCCTGACGAGAATGTCAAGACTAAACTGCCTAGTCACTCATGTGATCAAAAGGTATATGCTACTTTTGCGAAGCAAAAGGTTCTGCCAAACGGAAGGGAAACTCTAAGCTGAATAAAAATTCTCTTATTCAACTTCAACGCACCTTAGACTTAATCCTCAAAGGTGTAATTGACATTCGTATGTCAAAACCCATTGGTTTTCATATGAATCCTGTGTACGTTACCAGGAAGGTCAATTCTATGAGTTCCTCAAATACTAGGAAGCGGAACAAAAATCTTGATAAGAATTGTCTAAGGAAAGACCAAGTTGTTTTTTCTGAATAAAAATGCTTCCCTTGATTTGAAAAAAATCCCAGGAAAAAGAAGAAAAGTTGATGATATAAGGAATAACCTGATAAAGATGATTCAAAGCTACAAAGAAATTGTCGACAGGTTGTCATCCTCCTCAAGTCAAGACTCTTCTAGTAAGAACTTAAACTATGTCTCATATTTTGATAATAGTGAGTTTTATGATAATTTTTCAAATCAAAAGGAGTCTCTTTCAAAATTCAGAAGGAAAAAGATACTTGATCATAGACATAGTTCCTTAGATGATCTCAAAGCTCATACTTGTGCTAATTAATCACAAGGTTAGGAACTTGCTCATAAAAATCCTGCTGAGCAAGATGTGTAAAAGTCAGGTGTACTTTGGAAATTTGCGTTTTGCCTAGTTGAGCTCTTCTCTTATCGTTTATAGCTAAACTAGTGCCAGCAGACAATATTGCCTAAAAAGTATTTGCAATGTCTTTTAGTATTTTCCTGTTTAATTGTCTTGTGTTCTTTTCTTGTGGGGTGCACTGTGTTCGAATGTGTACACTGGTTACCGTTTCGAGTTTACAACTTGGAAACCCTAAATTCCCTTCTTCTAAACAAAACCTTTAAATAGCCGACCTATTGAGTTACATATGTCACATACGCATACTCTAGGTTTTTCTGGGTTATCAAGAATGTCCTCTTCTTCATATTTCTATGGTGGTTTTGCAAAGGGATTTCTTGAGAAATGTTTTGGTGTTGAATCAAAGAAATAAAGAAAAGAACTCTTGTGGAAGATGGAGCACCTAATGCCTCGTGCTACTATGCCTACTCACATCAAGATGTTGAGAATGATGATATGGTGTCTGCTGAAGTGGTTCATGACTTTCTGAAATACTTTGAGAAAGCGAAACTACAACTTGTTGATACAATGAAGGATCTTGATGTGGTTAGAAGTGAGTTAAAAAGGTTACTGTTGACCTTGGTCTCATGAAGTCGCATATTAGAGAACTTCTCAATAAGGACATCTTCTCTGAAGACGCAATTGATAACATGGATCACGAGCTCAAAAAACTTGAAACCCATGAAGTTGTCAAACGTGAACTTTAGATCATGAATGGGTTCTAGAAACTTGAGTTCTTATTACCTAGTAAATCTTCTATTTTTTCTCTTTTGTTAGAATAATTACTAGTGTTTTGGAATAGCCATTATTGTGATTACACATAGCTATATCCAATGTTTTTCATCTTCTTGTTTTTAGATTTATTTGTTTAAATTCTAAACTTGTTTGGAAGATGATGGTTGCATTATTTAATCTTTTGCTATCATATATTGCAATTTTGTGATGGGATATGTGTGTTTGAGTCCGTGAACTTGATTGTCCCATATTTTGTCAAAAGTAAAGTCGTTCGTGAATTGATATGAAAATATTGATAAAAGGATGAATATACTTTTGACAAACACAAGTTAATCCTATATTGTCAATTATTGATGTAAGATAGGTTAAAATCTTTTGTGACTCAAGGATTATGTCTATTGTGTGTCATTGTGAAAATGATGATGGAAACATAGAATGAATCCTTGTGAATTCCGCAGTAATTGAGCTTCCCTGATCTATCTTGTGTGTATTACTGTGAGACTCCATATTGTGACTTATGTTGAGTATTAGATAACCAAAGTTGATTATTTTTGTGATTAGCTTAGTTATGTTCCGTAAGGTACTTTACGTCAATTATTTTGGACTAAATCAATCATCATGTGTGATTATTTAGTTATGACTCCGTAAGTTTTTCTCGTGTTGAGCATGATTGACTTGGATGGTTATTTTTATGATTAACTTAGTCATCACTCCATAGAATTTCTTATGTGAGTATAAACGATTAGATTGATTACTTTTGTAATTAGTTTGGTTGTGTATGGCGATTAGATTATTTGTGAGCTTTCTTGTGATTAATCTAATTGATTTATTAAGTCTCCATAAGTTTACTTGTGTTGAGCATATTTAGTCAAATTAATCTTGGAATTAAGGTCGCTCTTATTGTTCCTTTGGGAATAACATTTTATGGTGGAGAGTTCTTTTGAACTTGTGCTTAATTGCCAAATCTTTGTGGGGAGTGCGGATGTGGAATAATATAGGGGTTATCTTGCGTCTTTATAAACTCCTTGATGAATGCATTTAGCTTCGGCTTTATGATTTCATCTAAATAAGATGGTGTACATTTACCTTTGGTCATGAAATGTCTCTTACGGAAATTTCATTAGGATCCCGTTCTTGTACCTTTGCCAATTTTATTGACAAAAAGGGGGAGAATTAATATGTAGTTCACACTAAAAATACATATAGTTTTCAGATCATTATGTAAGGGGGAGTGGTTTCCATGTGAGATGGAGTATTGACTAAGGGGTAGTGAAGTATCATCATAGTATTGTTGTTGAAGTTCTGATGCAATTGGACTTTGACGCTGTGTAATAATACTATGACATTGTATAACAATGATTGAGAACCGATGTTTTTCTCATTGTTATAGCTACGGATTTTCAACAACTATGATGCTAAACTTACAACCTTTGGGATCATTGGACTACTTGGAAGTGACGAAGATTTCGAGTATTGTTGAAGATTAGACATGTGGAATAGGAGCTACAAAGTTTATTTATATATTTTTTGTATTCCATTTGTATTAATAGTTTTTCCACTAAAATTGACAAAGGGGGAGATTGTTAGATCATTGCTCCGTCGAACTTGCATGCGTTGCTATCTCAAGCATGTTTGTCAATGTTAGACTATAAAGTCTTGATTTCATCTACTATAGCTAAGGTCTCAGACTAGGATAGAAAGTGTAGTTGAGCTCAAGAACTCCATGGAAATCATCATACAAGACGAAGGACTACTCAAGGAACCAGTGGATCTTCATCGAATAAAAGGTATGTGGAGACTTGAACTTATATATCACTCAAAAGTCTATCTACTCTATCTCCTATCTTGAGACAAAAGTCGTATTACTATATAGACTAAGAATATACACATGTGATATTTCGAGCTGAGTATATCTCTCTTATCTATTTCTCGAAATATGTGTTGGTAAAGCTTTCACTTTATCCAAGTTCATCTTTACCTAGTGACAAAAGTCATGTTACGTTTCAATCATTTTGGAAATCGCTCTGACGAAAAATAGTTTGTGAATAACAACTATATAACGCCCTCTAAGAATGTTTCAATGATTGAAATGAGAGTTTAGACAATATAACCATTGGGGGATATAAACATTGTTGTGGTAACACATATATGTATAAGTCCTTAGCACTCAAACCGAAGTTTGCGAACTTTGTTGATCAAGTGAAACCGGAAATTGAGCAGCCAACTCAGTCCGCGAACGTGCGTAGTTCTCGAACCCGAGAATTTATGTTGGAGTTATAGCTCGGTTTATGTCCGCGAACTGACGGAATTTCTCGAACCCGAGAATTTCTGCCGGAGTTTGTGAACACCAACCGGTTAACTTGAGTCCGCGAACCCAGTCTGTGAACTTGAGTAGTTATGTCTAAAAACGATGTTTGTGAACTTATCTTAATAAACTAAGGAATGCTATTGCAAACCATGGCTTTATATTTAATGAATCGGTTCGAGTGAATCACATAGTTTTTGATTTAATTGTGTCTTGTGTAGTACATGAGATCTCATAGCAATTGAAAAACTCTCTAACTAGTTCATTTGAGTCATTTGGACTAGTTATGGTGAAGAAGAATATGGTTGATATGAAAGTTATCATTTGGCTAACCATTTGGTTAACTAGTATTGAACCAACTATTGTACACATTTGGGTACGGTTACACAAACCAAAAATTATCAAGTACATGTGTGTATGACAAGCTAAGTTTTCGATCTAACGATTGAGAAATATTAGCTTGAATCTAATCAGGTTTTCATCTAACGGTGAATATTGAATGCTTTGTTACTAAGCTAACATTGATTGCAAACCCTGATTTGAAAGACTATATAAGGGAGAACTCTAGCAACTGGGAAACCTAATCCCCACACATTCTGTGTGATACTAGTTTGCTAAGATAGAGTCAATTCTCCTTTAACCTTTGGTTTTCTTCTTCTAAAACCAAGTTAACGACTTAAAGACTTCATTGGGATTGTGAAGCCAGACGGATACTACTTTTCTTGTAGTTGTGTGATTTGATCTTGTTGTTTCTATCGTACAAGTACAATTGTAATAATTGGCTTGAGATTTCTATCTCCGATAAAAAAGATATAAAAATAATCACAAACATCTTCCTCTCATCGTTTGTGATTCCTCAATAATCTTCTTCGCTGCGTCGATTAAGTTTATTGTGAGGTGATTGATAAAACTGAGCTGTTCTTCGAGAATATACGTCTGGTTTTATTGATTGATTCCTGTTCACCTTGATTTATCAAAAGACAGAACAAAACTCATAGGTTTATTCATGGGAGACTAATTTATCTATCTTGTATACTTTTCTGTGTGAGATAGATTTGTTTATTAAAGTCTTCGACTTTGGGTCGTAGAAACTCTTGGTTATGGGTGAGATCAGATAAGGGAATCAAATGCGCAATATCCTGCTGGGATCAGAGGCATAGGAACATAACTATACCTCGGATCAGTGTGAGATTGATTGGGGTTCAACTACAGTCCATACCGAAGTTAATTTGGAGTAGGCTAGTGTCTGTATCGGCTTAATACAGTGTATGTTTAATCTGGACTAGGTCCCGGGGTTTTTCTGCATTTGCGGTTTCCTCATTAACAAAATTCTGGTGTCTGTGTTATTTTTTTTTTCCGCATTATATTTTTATATAATTGAAATAATACAGGTTGTGCGTTGTTCAATCAATTAGAATATCTGACCTTATTGGTTGTTGATTTAAATTGATTGACACTTGGATATTGGTCTTTGGTACCATCCAAGTTATCTCTCTTTGATTAAGACTCGCGAATTGTATTTGCTTGAGTAAATCTAATTGAGATATTGAGATAATAACTCCATGAGTATTTTCTATTGATTGAGTCTAACAGTCCAGTTGATTCTTAATAAAACAACTCGGAGTTGTCCATACAGATTGCTAATCAAAATATTGGGTGTGGTTGTTAGATCCCCGCTTTTTCAATAACAATGAGAAAACAAAAGCTCTCAATCATTGTTGCACAGTGTCATAGTATTATTACACAACATCAAAGTTCAATTGTATCACAATTTCGACAATAATGCTATGGTGATATGTATCACTCCCCCTTAGTCAATACTTCATCTCACATGAAAACCACTCCCCCTCACATAATGATCCGAAAACCATATGTATAAATTTGTAGTGTGAACTACATATTAATTCTCCCCATTTTTGTCAATAAATTGGCAAAGGTACGAAAACTAGTAGGATCATAATAAAATTTCCATAGAGACACTTCATGACCAAAAGAAAGCACATATCAACTTTTTTATATGCGATCATATAGTCGAAACTAAATGCATTCATCAAGGAGTTTATAAAGATACAAGATAAACCCTATAATATTCCACAGCCGCACTTCCACAAAGATTTGGCAATTAATAAAAAATTCAATTAAGAATTCTCCCCCCATAAAATGTCAATCCCGAAAGAACAACAAGAGCGACCTTATTTTCACGAGAAAAGAGGATTTCTTTGGATATTAAAAAATCACATGAAACATGAATTTGTATCCAAAAATCTCAACTGAATTAACCACAAGAGAACCCATGATTAATTCAATCGGAAATGCTCACATAAGAAAACTTACGGAAACGCACAGTATATAAAAAATATGGATCAGGGAAGATCAATACTGCGGAATAAAAACAGATTCATTCTATTTTTCATCACTATCTGCACAATGACATTTAATAGACTTAATCTTTGTAAACAAAAGTTCATCCTTTCTTCCATAAATATTTGCATAATGACATACAAGGCTTAACTTTTGTAGTCAAAAGTTAATTCTATCTTTTATCAATACTTTCATACCGACATACAATAGAGTTAACTTTTGACATATATGGGACACTCATAGTTCACGGACGCAAACACACATATCCCATAACAAGTTGCAATATATAAAACCATAAATATTAATACTACGAAATTAATCTTTGCCATTAGAAGGTAGAATCAATCTTTTTCGCACGGATTTACACCAAGAATAGCTACCAAAGGCGCATGAAAAGATTATCTTAACAAAGAAGAACGTACAAAGTCATTAATGAATCCTATAACAATGCGTACTACTACCCATTCTTGAACTTCCTTCTTTGTGATTCACCAACAACATTCTTCTAAAAGCTATAAATGACATTAGATGAGTAGTACTCCAAGAATCCAAGTGCCCAAGACCAAAAGAAGTGGAACAAGTGCGACATAACGGAGCAAAACACTCAAGAACAAGAGACAGGAAAAAGACCAATCTTAACTCATCCAAATTCAAGAATTCTCATCTCCATTTTTAAAGGAATTCAAAAAAGAAGAGAATGCAAAAGGAATGAGGTAATTCTGAGTTCGGACGAAGAAGTTACGGCCAAAATAAGTTTACCGAATATCGACGTCTACGGTCAAGTATACTGGAGCAGTATGAAAACGGGTATGCGTACTAAAATCCCTGAATTTTGATCTTAAATTATGGTATGCATACCTGGTATATGTACCATGAAATCCAAACATCTCGAACTACTATTTTCAAACCTAAACATTTAAATACCTTAAACACGGATCAAGTTAGGTAGAAATGAACGATAAGAAAGGTACATGGATCATTATAAGTACTCTAAGCAAATAAATAAAAACACAAAATTTGCTTAAGTTTATAGACATACCTTTTTAGAAGAATCCAATCAAATTCTACAACCTTACTGAATATAATCTATGTGCCTCAATTCTCGTGCTTCCCTCATCGTATACATAGCAGGGCATACCTTGGTGAGGATGCACTTACAACACAATCAAGTTGTGTTGAGGTGAACAATGTCTTGCTCACCATAAGTGACTTTTGGATTATCATGAAAGCGATCGCTTTTATAACCTTTAACAACCAAATCCATCTTTTCAAAGAACTTTTTAAGTTCCAACATCATGGATACTGCCTTCTCCAAAGTCATGGAATTTTCTGGGAGATCATTCCTTTTCACACTCAAAACATCATTGACTTTTTTTTATATCCACTTCTGAGTGCGTTTAGGAACAACCAGAACCTTCTTCCCATTAATCTCTTCTAGAATTATCGGAAGAAAATTGGATTGACTATTCTTTTTCAAGTTAGTCTTTCTCCAATTGGGAACATCGGATCTAAATTTCATCTTTACGAAGTTATCCTTTTGATAACCATTACGATTGTGAAAAGGATTCGTATGACGTTTATAGGCAAATATAGATTTATCACAACACTGATTCCTTTGCATAAAGGTTGGACAGTTACAACCTGTAATGTTAAGGGGATTATTCTTAACATATGATCTTGGTTTCACAACTTCTTGTGACTCCCAAACAAGAACGCCATGAAGCTTTTCATTCCTTATACGGAAACGACACCTCCTTTCCAGGTGACCTTTATTTTCGTAATAGTGGCAAACATAAGGAATATTCTTACCTCGATCCGTGTGTGCTGACTTTAGAGGTTGATATACTTTTATCTTCTGAACCTTAATAGCTTGTGAAGGTATTTCACTTTTTCCATCAGTGGAAACCTTTTGTTGAGAAGAATCACTATCCTTGACAAATTTTACCTCTTTGCTAATACTTGGAGCATCTATTCCCTTATATCCCAATCCTCGTGTATCATGATGGTTTTTACTTGCTCCTAGCATAGTGGTTAATTTGCTTGAACTAGTATTGAACTTTCTCAAGTCATCTTCTAACATCTTGATTTTATCAAGAGCAGCAGCTAAATCAGCCTCAAGGCGTTTTTCTCGAGCGAGAAAAATGCTTTCTCTGTCATCCAAACCTACTTGTTGAGAGATAATTCTTCCTTCAATTTCTGCAAGTTTCTCTTCCAACAAAAAGTATTTTTGATAACCATGATCACATTCAAGTGACTTTCTACTCAGGTTTTCATCGGTATCTTTAAGGACCGATTCGCAAGATCGATTCCGACCATAAAGACCTTCCTTTTCAATTTCTTGTTTTATCGATAGAGAGGTGTGACGTGATAAGTTGTAATCTTCTTCATTTTCAACGAATCCAAAAACTTAACATTCTCTGAGACTTCTTCATCGACATCTCTATCAATATCGAAATCACCTTCATCAGAAAGTTCATCCAACTGTTCTTGTAGGTGTGTTTCCCAGATATCAACAATTTTTACATCACGAGGATGTTTAGATATTGACCTAGATGTTACAGTTCTCTCAGGTGAATTTAAGATTTAAAAAACATCTGGTAATTTCTGAACTGGTACATTTTTATAGATCCATAATCGGATAGCTTCAAACACATACTTATAAGGTCTTAAACGTGTTTGCCTGCTATGATACCAATCAAAAATGCGGGGGTATAACAACCACACCTAATATTTCGCTTAGAAATCTGTATGGACTAACTCCAATATACTTTTAAGAGAATCAGCTAGACAGTCAAACTCAATCTTAATAAAAATATATCAAAGAGTTATGTCTCAATTTATAGATTCAATCCTTACTCAAACAAATAGAAATCTGTGAGCCTAATTGAATACAAGAGAAATAACTTGAACGGTACCAAAGACCACTGTTCAAGGATCAATCAATTTCAATCAACAACCAAAGGTTGGATTTACCAACTGATCGATTCAACGCACAACCTGTGATATTTCAATTATATAACAAAATATAATGCGGTGAAGAAATAACACAGACACCAGAAGTTTTGTTAACGAGGAAACCACAAATGCAGAAAACCCCCAGGACCTAGTCCAGATTGAACACACACTGTATTAATCTGCTACAGGCAATAGCCTACTATAAACTAACTTCAGTATGGACTATAGTTGAGCCCCAATCAATCTCACACTGATCAAAGGTACATTTGCGCTCCTTGCGTCTTTGATCCCAGCAGGATACTACGTACTTGATTCCCTTAGCTGATATCACCCACAACTAAGAGTTTCTATGACCCAAAGTCGAAGACTTTAATAAACAAATCTGTATCACACAGAAAAGTCTACTGGAATAGACAAATCTATCTCCCACAGAAATACCTACGAGTTTTGTTCCGTCTTTTGATAAATCAAGGTGAATATGAACCAATTGATATACCAGACTTATATTTCTGAAGAACAACTTAGAAATATCAATCACCTCACAATAATCTTAATAAACTAGTGAAACAAGATATTATGGAATCACAAACGATGATACGAAGGTGTTTGTGACTACTTTTCTATCTTTCCTATCAGAGAAATTAATCTCAATCCAATCTTACAATTGTACTCAAATACGATAGAAACAGCAAGATCAGATCACGCAACTACAAAAAAAATAGTTGGGTCTGGCTTCACAATCCCAATGAAGTCTTCAAGTCGTTAACCTACATGGTCTCAATATAAACCTAAGGTTAAAGGAGAATCGACTCTAGCTTATACAACTAGTATCACACATGAGGTGTGAGGATTATGATTCCCAATTGATAGAGTTTTCCTTTATATAGTCTTCCAAATAAGGGTTTGCAATCTAAGTTACCCTGGTAACAAAGCATTCAATATTCACCGTTATATGAAAACCTGATTATATTCAAGCTAATATCTTTCAACTGTTAGATCGAACTTAGCTTGTTATACACAAATGAAATGTAACTTCATTTAGGTTTGAGTAACCATACCTAAACATGTACACATAGTTGGTTCAACAACAATTAACCAATGGTTAGCCATATGAGCACTTTTATATCAACCTTATTCATCTTCACCATAACTAGTTCAAATGACTCAAAAGAACTAGTTAGAGAGTTGTTCAATTGCTTAGATCTCATAGAAGTATATAAGACACAATTGAAGAAAAAATGATTTAGATTCACTCGAATTGATTCACTAACATTATAGCCACGTTTTGGAAAGATTGCATTCCTTAATTTATAAATGTATTAGTTCACGAATAAATCGTTTTTAGAAAATAACCCACTTAAGTACGCATACCAGTACGCATACATAAGTGCCCGGATTGAACTTGTTTTTAGTTCACAAACTCCAACAGAAATTCACGGGATGTGAACTTCCGGCAGTACGCGTATGGGTTCGCAGACTTAGCTCTGGACATCCTAAACTAGTAAAGTACGCATACTTTGGTTCAAGGATTTTGGACTTACACAAGTATGAGTTCACATACAATGTTTATATCCATTCAAGGTTATATATTCTAAACTCTCATTTTAATCATTGAAACATTCTTATAGGATGTTATATAGTGGTTATTCACACACCATTTTTTAGCAAACCAATTTTCAAGAGATTGAAATAATCAACATGACTTTCGTCACGAGTAAATATGAACTTGGCCAAAGCGAAAGCTTACCAACACATATTTCGAGAAATAGATAAGCAAGATAAACTCGGCTCGAAATAACAAATGTGTATAATCGAAGTCTATATAGCAATACGACTTTTTTCTCAAGATAGGAGATAGAATAGATATACTTTTGAGTGATAGATAAGTTCAAGTCTCCACATACCTTTTTGTCGATGAAGATCCACCAGTTCCTTAAGTAGTTCTTTGTCTTTTCATGATGAACATCGTGGCGTCTAAAAATCAACTACACTTACTATCCTAGTCCGAGACTTAGCTATTAGTAGACTAGAAATCAAGACTTATAGTTTTAGCAACTAAACTTGACAAACAAGCTTGAGATATCAACACTTGCTAGTTCGACCGAGCAGTGCTCTAACACTAAGTACGTGGGCTTAGGACCAAATAGAAAATTTCTAAAAAAAAAATGGGTTAAATTCAGGGACGTTCCCAGTGCAACTTGTAAAATAATTTCCTAAAATACTGCCGACTCCTCTCTATAGGGAGAACTTGGAATAGGTTTGTGAATCAAATCGAATTTGTTTCATCATTCATTCATCATGGACAATCTCCCAGTAGAGTTTTTTTTGATATATTTTGTATATTACCAGCTGATGCAGTCATGGAATGTCTATGAGTATGTAAATTATGGCAAAATCTCTTATCCATTGATAAAACAAACTTTGCTGATATACACTTGTTGCGACACACTCACCATCAGCATGGTATTGGCATCAGTTCAACCGTAAGTAATCCATGGCTTATTTTCTTTATTACGTCAAAAAAGAATAGAGATAGTATGTATCAACGACTTTATTATGGAGAATACAATGATGATATTACCAAGCAACAGACTCTTGAAAAAAAACTTCAATTGGTTAACCATCCTCTTCAAAACCGATGGAAGTCCACCAATAATTCAGATACTTTAGTTGGTTCTTGCAATGGTTTGATTTGTATAGCTGATCCTAAGGTATGCTTCCAAGTTACATGTAATCCCCTTAGTGGAGAATATTTACGTCTTCCAGGGTTTAACAAAAACGCTTGTGTTTTCCGCAGTTCCATTAATGGAGAATATTTTCGTGTTCAGGTCGACGTTAAAGAATTAAAAAAAAAAAAAAAACAGGTACCAACAATATGTTCGTAGTATACATAGTGGTTTTGGTTACACTTTTCAAACCAATGATCACAAGGTTGTTAGAATCTTTTCTCATACGGGACTTATACAAGCGTATGTAAGAATATTTTTGTATGGCAAGAAATATTCCCTTGGGCCCATGTAATAATCTTGGTAATATAGAGTATTTCTATACTTATGTGTGGTTTCCTTTATGGGACAATTATTCATAATATCTCTTTTTTGATGGACGGTCGAGATTTAATTCCAATATTAAACCCTAGGAACTTGGTCCTCCTTCTACCTATAAAAGGAACCCAATATCCTTTACTATTGGGTTCGAGAATTTTAGTATTCATAACGGTAAAAGGTGAAGAAGGAGAAACCAAGACCTCCACAAGGTATTATCGGTGCTCAAAATGATCTTCAATGGATTAACGCTACCAGGTATTCTCCATTAATAATTCTTGCATATTTCATAGTGTGATTATCATGAAGTTCAACGATCCTAATTAACGATCTATAAAATTAAAACTTATAGTTGGCATCAAGATCATGCGTTTAGAACTCATGATCGTTCGTTGATTATACGCAATAATTGTATGTGTTTTTTGTTTGGGGCTATATCATTTTTAGGCATCACGTCGATCAATTGCATGGAGTTTTCGATTTTCCTTATCACCAATTCATTACACGAAAGGGTTTCGTTTCTTCTGTTAATATTTTTGGAAGAAATTAGGTTTGAAAATACCAAACGGGCAAAGTTAAAACGCTTTGGGCCTATGTTAATAAGTTCAAAATTATAAATAGTTAATGGACCATATGATGTCTTGACGTTTAATAAACCCCTAACAGAACCTAGTCAGTTCATCCCCGAATCAAAACTCACCCATTCTTTTTACCGATTTGCTTTTGTCTTCAACTCACCCATTCTTTTTACCGATTTGATTTTGTCTTCAAGGCTGGCAGAACCTAAGTATCAAAGTAAGTTTCAAATTCAATTGAGAATATCATATCATATTAATGTGTTCCATAATAAAATTTAAGTTATGTTAATTGAAAATTGTATTATTAGTGATATTAAAGGTAATTCGATAAAACTACTAATGAATGGATAACAATGGTATCTAAAGAAAGTTTCCACTTATGCTTCGTTTTCTCTTAAAGAAAGTATGACCGGTTGACCATTAGCAGTGAGTCTGACCATCACATTTGATTGTTATCTTGACTAGAGCTGTCAACGGGGCAAGCTAGGGTCAACCCTAGCCCTAGTGCTATTCATCAACAAGCCCAAAATCCCAACCCTAGCTTGTCCGCGGGTTGGCTTGTAGGGTTCACGGGTTGGCTTGTTAGTTATCATAACAACCAAAAAAAATGTTGAAAGTTAAAAAAAAAAATGTTTAAAATTACTACTGTTAGGGAGGATTGAACCTAGCTCGGCTAGGTGTTCACTTAGCATAACAACCACTTGGACTACAAATGAACACTTTTTATTAGATAAAATCTTTAAAATAGGTAACTAACAAGCCAACCCGTGAACCCGCGGGTTGACCCTAGCTTGGCTTGTTTTCTACTAGGGTTAGATATGCCAACCCTAACCCGGCTTGTTTAGACAACAAGCCAAGCCGGGCCGGGTTGAAACAAGCCAAGCTAGGTCCAACCCGCGGGCCGGGTTAGGAATTGACAGCTCTAATCTTGACCTTAACAAGTCAATAATGTTGACCTTGACCATTATGCTTGTCTTTTTGATTTTGACGGAATCTGTTGTAGAGCTGATCCAGAATCAAAACATTATTTTATTATAAATTAAATTAAGTAATTTTATAAAAACAACTATAAACAGAAATCCATTATAAAATCAATGCATGAATAAAACCAATTCAGTTGATAATGTTTAGAAATTATGAAGTGGTTTTTACCTAAAGAAATGCGATCCAACTAATATGCTTCCGCTTTATCGAAAATATTAATGCACATTCTAAGCCTTTTTTTATCGAATGATTTTATGATAAATTTTATGATCCAAATTAATTTTTACACCATTAAATATGTTTGCATAATGAAATGATTTGAGTTTGTTCTCCCTCGATGTTGACTGTTTGATAATAAGATTATGTGCTTAAGATATTATGTCGAGACTCTTTAGCTATCACCACAGTGATACTGGAGTGTTTTGTCATAACAATAATCATAATGTTATTGTAAGCATGAATTTGCAAACCATAATGTTTAGGTTTTGCAATTATTGATCTATTATGATAATGGCATTATTTTAGTTGATTGGCTACCACCACAGTGATGTCAAAATCCTTTTCGGCCATGGTCATAATTTTGTTAAATGCTTATAATATTATTTTGCTTAAATATATTACAACAACAATTACCCACATGTGATTTGATTTCACATATTTAAGAAAATATTGAATGATATGATCTTTATTTGATCATACATTATAGATCTGAATCCATTTACGTTTTAATGGGTGTTAATGTCATTTCTTTTAATTTTCTAACTTGAGTGCCAATTTTGACTGTATTTTGACATAAAAATAAAGATCATGGTTAGGTAAATGCTACATAAATTTTCATTATTTCGTACAAATGCATAAAAGAAAATTTACTTAAGTTAAATCATTATCAAGTCGAGTAACCCATTATGGATTTTTTTCAGATTTTCATGAAAATTGTTATTATGTTTATATCCAAAATTTTGTTGCATCCTCTAAATGAATTAGGTTTTATTTTTGGATACATTCTCAAATGTTTGTGAAAATGATATTCATTTGCTATTATAAACATCCTTCATTTTTATCCATACGATAACCTTTGTTTAACACGATCTTTAAGCTTGTATCAAATTTAAATTAGCGAGCATCAAAGAATTTTCTTCAACGAAATTTTATTATTGAATTATTCTTATAGACTTGCTTAATGCTCGATTTTGGTTTAAGAAAGGTTTCATCACGTTTGGATATTTTTCAATTAAAGGGTATTGATATTTTCACAATTCATATATGGCATGCTTTTGAGTATATATGTTTATGATTAATGTTTTAGGGTTACTCATAACTGTTCATAATCGACTAAAATATTTATGATCAGATCAAGTATGTCGATATCATTGAGTGGGACTGTGCAATATCGCAAGAAAAGTTAGTGTGATATTTTCATTTGTACATGTTAATTGCTAGATTTTTAGTTATCACCACAGTGATACTAAGTTCTCTTATCTTTTAAGTGTTGTATATTTTGCGTCCTCTTAGTTTGTTTAACGATTAAAACAATGCTGCTCACAAGTAGTTTTGATATACACGTTGAAACAAGCATTAAAATTATCTAAATATTTCATATACATGTGAAATAATAGCCACCCACAGGTGACTACAATTTATATTGTATTAGGTTGAACATTAGAATTATTTAAGTTTGTTAATACATGCTAGGACGAGATTCTCCCACAGGCGACTCTAGTTGTGGTATTATACAAACATAATGTTGTGTGTATGATAAGGTAAAATATCCACTGATGTTTTTTATGTCTCACATTGTTCCTTGATAAGGTTTTACCCACGGGAGAATCTTATTGAAGGTATGCAACTATTGTAAGCTTAATTGTCATTTATCTCTATTATAAAAAAAATTAGCTTTTGTTTTTATTATTTGTTGATTATGATTATTTTGTAGACTTTTAATGGTCCAATTTTTGGAATATAAAATTGTTTATCACCTGATAATTTTTTGCTTTATGGTATACATCTAACAATTGCATTACGAATCTCAATCCGTGGATGTTTTCTCGAACATTCATTATTGAAATTGAGAGGCAATTATAGAGAAAGTGAAAATCATAAAGTCTGACAAAGGTGGTGAATATTGTGATAGGTATGACAAAACAGGATAATATCCTAAATCTTTTACATAGTATCTCCAAAAGTTTGGAATTGTTGCTCAATACACAAGGCCAAATTATCCTTGGCATAATGGTGGTGTAAAGAAAAAGGCGAAATCATACTTTTATGAAAATGGTTAGAACCACGATGAGTTATGAATAACGGCCACACATCTGTGAATGTATGTTCTATCTACAACTGTGTAATTTAAATAGATTTCCGAGTAAAATAGTTTCAAAGACACACTTTGAATTAGAAAGGATGGAAACCTAGTTTAAATCACCTTAAGTTATGGTTTTTTAGTTGGATGTAAGGGATTACATTCCCAAGAATGCAAATCGGATTTGAAAACTATTATTGGTTCATTGGTTTTCCTAAATAATCTAAATGGTATTCTTTAATGTTCTAACTGTAGTATGCGATTTATTGAAACTGAAAATATAAAATCATTAGTGATGGCATAATCAGTGGGAGTACGTGGATATATCTATTCAATAAGTCTTGATAATTATCCCATTATTTAATATTTCTGCAGATATTGTGAATCTTCTCATTGTCGGAATGTAAGATGATGAAAGACCACAAATTATTGATCCAATACTCCATAATAAAACTATTTGCCAATAATTTTTGATAACAACTTGAACCAACATTAAGAATGTTTCAAAACATACTGAAATAAAGTTATTCATGTTGTTTTGATTTGCTTACAAGAATTTATTTCATTTTGATATGGAATAGCAAAGACTTGGTTTCTGTTTCACAAACTATTATGTGTATAATAATTTTGATTAATGGATTGATGCTATGTGAGTGCAAATTAATGGTTGGAAGTCAAGTCTCGGATATTGTTTAATTTCTCGAATGAAAAATCAGTTGTATGGAAGTGGCTCTTTATGACCTAACATGACTATAATAGCAATGTTAAACGGTATAAAGCAAGACTTGTAGCCAAAGATTTTACTCTGGAATGATTCATTGATTATAAATAAGTTTCTCTCTCTTGTCAAAGAAAGACTTATTCAGAATTATCATAGTATTATTAGTATCTCAGTATGACCTAAGAGTTGCATTAAATAAATGTGAAAATAGCTCTTATTAATGATAAATTATAAATAAAATTACACGTGTTAATATGAAGGCCTTGCCTTATAAAGACATGAACATGTAGTCTGTAAATTTAAGAAATCAAAGTATGAAATTAAGCAAGCTTCTCGAATATTGCATATCTAAAATTCAACAAGATCATTAATGTTATTTGGTTTTAGATGGAATTATTATAGATCCATGCATATACCTCAAGATCAATGGGAGAAGTTCATACTCTTGGTATTTTATGTTAAGACTTACTACCTACGAGTAGTGATCTTGACTTTATGCATATCTCTATAGTTTTTCGAAATAAAGATACTAATGAAGCTCACTACGTGATAGTCAATATCATATGTATTACGAAATCTCTCATATAAAATCTATATCGAATATTCGAAGAATTTTGAGGTAATAACATATTTAGAAAATTGTGTTCTATATTGGATATAAGATATAAATATAATCTTTATTATGTCTTAATTCTTATATGAAACATATAACAAGTTGTTGATATGTTAGCTAAATGCCCGAATTGAAGAACAAATAAAGAGAAAGCTATCAAGAATTTTGAGGTATTAATATTGATTTATGTTGTAGGAGCAGAATCTCGCAGCATTATTATGCTTGCAAATAATTAACGACGCAACAAATGATAGCTTGTGAAATTGTGGAGAGAAAAGACATCTTGCGAGCAAGGCTGAGAAGACTTGCATGACATATTTTAGATCCGAAATTGCGGGACAACACAACTGTCATCTTTTATGTAAAATCATATAAATAGCCATTTAGGCATAAGAGAAAGAGAGAGTTCTTTTGGAGAATAGATTTTGGAGAGACATTTGAAGTTAGAATTTTGTAAAGAGAGAGAGAGACTTATTTTCTTGATGATCTTATTCCCCAAAAATCTAAAGCTCCAAATATTCTTTAATGGAGTCTCAATTGTAAAATCATGTAATTACATACAATCACTAGTGAAGAACCATGGATGTAGATCACAATGATCGAACCATGTAAAAATTCTTGTGTATATTTTACAATTTTAGTACTTTAATCTTCATTTTAATATCAAATAAATTTGATCATCAAATCAAATTAATAGAATCTCATGAGGGTGTAGTTGTGGGATTTCCTGCAACTACATATGTCTTACAATTAGTTAGCCAAGTCAATTAGAGTTGATTGGGTTTTTCAAACTTCAATTTTGGTGGATGTATGGATTCTATAAAAGAAGAATCCATTAGTCCCACAATTAATGTAGGAGCAGAATCTCGCAACAACAACGCTCTTGCAAGGATTTCTGCCACATATGGCAAGTGTCGCAAATAATTATAAGAAATGACGAAATATGTGAAGATTTTATCATTACTCGCAAGAATAAGGTGATAGTTCGCAAGAAATGTAGCAAGAAGGAAGAATCTGCGAGACATGGAGAGACTTGAGGGAAATGTAACAGAAACTTGAGAGAAATGAAGAAAGCTTGCGAAAGATATTACCGCAGAACTCAGATCCGAAATTAAGGGAAAGCTTAGCTGTAAATGAGCTGTCATCCACTATGTAATTCAAGCTTGGTAAAGGGGCGTCATGAATTGGTAGAGGGGCGTCAAGTGTGATAGAAATGTCCCTTTTATTGGTTAGGGGGTGTCCTATAGGGGTGTAGAATGACTAGATTACCCCTTTCACCTTAAATTAACCAAAATCAAATCAATTTTTTTTAATTAACCAAAATCAAATCAGTTTTTTTTTTCATCTTCTCTTCTCCTCCATCAACCCTAACCTCCATTAAAACCGAAAATGTCATCGTCTTCGATTAATCGGCGATTTGAAAAATGTTTGGAAAAACCCAGTTAGGGTTTAGTTTATTGTATTGGATTTAAGTTAATTTTGTATCAAAAATTAGGGTTTTGAATGAAAATTGAAATTGAAATTTCTGGGTTTATGCTAGTTACGGTTGGTAATAACTCAAAACGAATATAATCGAGTAGATTGGGTTGATGTTACGGTTGGTTTAAACTCAAATACAAACCGTAAGTTCTTAGTTTTGGGAATATGTTCAGTTACGGTTTTTATTTGCATCATATTTATCAACCGTAATTGAGTTACGGTTTGAAACTCAAATAAACTAACCAACCGTAAATCATCCTGAATGTTAACAACTTATCAAAAAGTTATGTACGGTTCAAAAGTTAAGATGACTTACCAACCGTAGGTTAGTTACGGTTGGTTTTTATTCATTAGTTACCAACCGTAATTTAGTTACGGTTGGTAACTAAATTAAATTACCAACCGTAACTGGGTTTACGATTGGATCTTCCCCAAATTTAACCAGTTACGGTTGGTATTCGATAACTTACGAATCGTAACTAAGAGTTACGGTTGGTCACGAGAAAAATTGCAACCGTAAGTTCTTCTGAAAATTAAAATTTTTGATTTTGTTATGTAATTTAGATAATTTTGAGCGAGAAAAAGCTAATTAGAACTAATTTAGAAGTATATCGGGTCACTGGAATCACTCATTTTGGTGGAGTGAATCAAAATCTAGGGTTTCACAAATATCACATAAGTTTTCTTCTCCTCAAATTTGTTTTTTTTTTATAACTCTAAAAATCTGATTTTAGAGTTATAATACACTAATCTTGATTATCAACACTAATCTTGATAATCAACACTAATCTTAATTATCATTACTAATCTTGATTATTAACAATAAGGGCTAATTAGTCATTTACAGATTTTTATTGATAAGGGGCACTTGAATTTATTTCTAATGACCTTTTTTGTCTTATTAGTTTGACGCCCCTCTACCAATTCATGACGCCCCTTTACCAAGCTTGATGTAATTACCTATATAAAGAAGAGAGCAGGAGAGAGAAAGGGGGAGATAATTTTAGGAAGAGAGAGAGATATTTTGCAGAGAGAGATTTTTAGAGAGAGAAAATGTATTTTCTTTATCATCTTCTTCCCCAAAACTAGATCTAGAATTCTTCCAAGAACTCCATTAATGGAGATTGTAAATGTAAATTGATGTAGCTACAAATTATCATAGTGAAGAACCGTGGATGTAGATCACATTGATCGAACCACGTAAAAAATCTTGGTGTCCATTTATAATTTTAGTATTTTTATCACCATTTTTATATTTAGATCTAGAAATTGTTATCAAGATATGATAAGGGGTGTGTTGTAGGTTTTCCTGCAATTACATTTTGGCGCTAGAAACAGGGACTGCTAATCGTTGGATAGAAGAAGATTCAAAGAAATTAATTATTGAGAAATTGGATCTATAAAATTCAGGGATAACGGAGTAATACAAACAGTAGATGAAGGGAAATGGAGGCTGACAAACAGTAGCAAATCTAAATCGCATTAAGTATTTTAGTTTTCAGGAGAGAAGTTGGCTACTGATGTTGATGTCATACGGGAATCTATGAACTTTAAAGGAAGAAATGGAGATGAAGAAAAAGTAGAAAAGAGAAACCAACCAAAGTCTTCATCAACAAATCAGGACAAATCTTTACCCTATTTCTTTTATACTCTGTTCGTACGTTTAGATCTGGGAATGTTAAAGAAATTTTTTGAAAAAGAATTCTTTAAAAATAATCCTCTTTTCCTATAGAAATTAGATTTTTCACAAACATATTAGTCTGAAATCAATTGCAATTGCAGATACATCACCACCGAGTCTTTGATGATAAACTTGTTTAATGAGTTTCGAAAATATAGATTATTGCGATATAAAAATGAGTCAAAGATTTTTCAGCTATGATTTTCACATTTCATTTACGCATTAGCTTAAAGCTTTTCTAATTTGCCCATCTGATCATTGTTTTGATACTTGCGAGGACAAAAATTCGCAGGATAGACTTGTTAGTGATGAACGAACCATCATTATAATGTAAAAAAGAAGAGCACGTGCAGTTCAACGCCATATAGCAACATCAAAATTAATAATGAAAATAACTACTTGCGAAATAATCAAAATGAGGGCAGCAAAGAAAAAGAAGTACGGTCATTACCTGGCGAACAAAAGAGATTCTCCTCCTTCTGGTAACTAAAGAAGCAAAATTTCTTAGAAAGGAGCAAAGAATACAATGAAGATATCAATCCATTATACATGGCGGAGAGGGAGCTGCGACAATTTATGAACAACGAAGAAACCCGGTACAAAGAAGAACAGTTACGCAGGAGTTTATAATTGAGAACCAATGGATCTCTAAAATGATGAGTACTCATAGGGGAAGCGATGCTTCGCAGCAAAATTTTACATCTTGCGATCCATTAGACATGCTTCATATTTTCAGCCCACAACTCAAAATGAAATGGAGTTTCTACTTTCTATGGTCCGTCCTTGGGTGAACTGACAATAAATTTGAAGAAAGAGGGGTTGTTAAGCGTTTGCTTCTGATATTTTCTCATGCGTAACTTTGATCAGTTCTTGAGAGTGGAATACTAGACTATAGTACTTGTTATGGGGATAAAGGAGAACAAATATTTGTTGAAAGGGGTTGATTGGAAGAATGTAGGTGGTGATGTGACTGACGCTAGTTCTGCTGCTATACCAGACAAGTTCCTGAGTATTATTTTCTCCCTCGAAGACCTTTATCGGTTATCCTTCCTTTCTATGGGGCACATATTGCTGCGGGAATTGGTACTGGGATGTTGATTGAAGACTGGATTAATAAGAAAATTAAAGAAAGAAGACAAATTCTCACCACCCATTAATTCTTACAACACGGAATTTTGGGAAAGTTAACTAGCGAACCATTAAGTCTAGCGAAGTTAACTCGCAACAGAGAGGAATGAGATAACTTGCTTTCCTTGAATCTAATGATATCACGCAGGTGTTAACTCGCAGGATATCATAATTCATAAGGTGAAGGAAAAGAAAGACGCACACATGAGAAGAAGAAGAGCAGAAAAAGACAAAGTTTGTGTAAAGAGCGATTACATTAGGATATATTTTGCGAAGCTTACTACCTTAAAACAAACAGCGGTTCGCAAATGTGGTTTGAGTTGTAGAAAACAAGATATAGGCCACGGGTTCGAGTCTTCATAATCACGTAGAATTTTTTGTTTTTTTCTCGCAAATGTTTACATCCTAAGCATTTCCTTCGCATAAGTTCACCATGCAGACATTTGCAGCATGAACCAATATTTCCTAAAAACCAAGGCTTCAGTTTACTTCACAGATTACTTCGCAGATATCTTCTTTTCAAATACCCGCCTGAAGTAACCAGCAAGACCAATTCACTTAATCCCATTAATAGTAATCCAAGCTAATTCACGCAGGAAATTGAGTAGCGAGCAAGTGAAATCCAATTTCCGCAGGATGCTTTTATTTCACATAAGAAGAATTCGCCAAGAATGGTTATAGGAAGGAATTTGGTATTTCATTACTTCGCAAGATCTTTCGTTCTCTCGCAAGAAGAAAATGGGAGATTACTTCGCAAACATATTTCGCAAATAATGGTTAGAAATGTTGGTATGGCCCAACATTATACAAGAGGCAGATCAAGAGTTAATTTTGCAAGACTTCATTTCTCATTTCTTCTCAATTTTCAAGAAAATCATATACTTCCCAAGAGACAACAGCAAGCCGCAAAAGATAAGTACCATTTCCTTGAATATTTTATCTATAATTTTTGCGAGAAATATTTTTGATTTTATTTATCAAAAGCGATATATAATCGCAAGATTTCTAAAATTTCTAAGATTTCAAAACATTTCAAAGATTTTTTAGATTGCGATACAATCGCAAGATTCAAAAAAAGAATTCATCGCAAAAATTTAAAGATCTCAAAATATTTCAAAGATTTCAAAGTTACAAAAAAATTTATTAAATTTATTAAATTTATATATTTCTATAAAACATTTTTGATTTAAAGACGCGATATAATCGCAAGATTTCAAAGAAGATTTCTAAGATTTCAAAATATTTTACAGAGAATTTACTTCAAAAATGATATTATGAGAATGAAAGAAGAAATGACAAAAATGAAAGAAAGAATGAAAGAATGAATGAAGAAATGCGAATAAAATTTCGCAAGAGAGAAATGAAAATGCATAAGACGGGCGCAAATCGCCTAAAAACACATAAGAATGGGACGAACCTTTATGGCGTACACCCTAGTTCGCGGATTCTATTCCGTAAGAGGCAATGTCCTTAAAGTGCGTCATAAGGGGGGTATCTCTTTGCATGACTATGGGAAAGGCTATACTGCTGCTGGAATCTAGTCATGGAGATTTCGGATTATAGAAAGTCCATCCAGGAGAGATAACTTGGATTCCCAGCTTTATAAGGTTATACCCTGGTTGGGAGCCCGAGAGTTTCTCCTAAGGAATGCAAAGTATGATCAAGGCGCCGAGGTACACGGTTGAGCTATGGGTGCCTGGGACGGATGAACCTACCCTGGCCATCCATGGCATGTCTTGGCTTACGATGTGTTCGGCTCGAAGAAAACCCCTCTAGGGTGTAGTCTCGTAACTATAATACATATAGGCATAAAGGATAAGAGGCTACGAAAACAACTGGTTGTTTCTAGAACCGGATGGGAGGAGCTAGTCTTGTATGGCAGAAGTACGTCTCCTTGAAGGGGAAACCAGGGGGAGAGATACGGGCGATACCCTCCATTAGGGAGTTGTGTATCAAAAAAGACGGCAATGTCATGGGACTTTATATTCACAAGAATATATAGGCCCGTCATATTGTCGTGTGACACAGACGGCAATGTCATGGGACTTTATATTCGCAAGAATATTTAGGCCCGTCATATTGTCGCGTAACAGGCCAAAAAGCCTTAAGAGAAATGTTAAGATGAGATCAATAGGTTTTTGCGATAAGACTAATGTTAAGATGAGATCAATGATAAGAGGAGATGAGATTAATGTTAAGAGGATATAAATCGCAAAGACGACAATGTCATAAGTCTTAAAGAGCAAGGAGAAAGATTAATCTCACAAGATGGCTTAGACTTATCATATTGTCGTAGAGATCAAAATAAATGATAAGACAAGATCAATGGATTATTACATGAAAATGTAAGAATGTCCTGCGATCTTGTCGCAGACAAGTGGCATAATAAGACCTTTAACTAGGAAGGCAAAATAAGACCACAAGAGAGGTTATACCTACAAGCGTATAACAGATTTCTAACAACTTTATATTAGTCTTATTTCATTTATCATATTGCATATCAATAACAAGAGGTAAGTATGGGAATGCATAGAATGTAAATTACAATTTGTCGCAGAAAATAGTCACAAGAAAGAAAGAGAGAAGTACACAAGTTTTACAAAAAGAAGATCCAAAAGAGAAAATAAGACCACTAGAGAGAACGCAAGTAAACTTGCGAAGATGATTATATTACAGGAATAAACGGCGGACAAAATAACAATGAGATACAATGAGCCAGAAAAATGAGGCACAAGAGAATAAACTTGCGAGAATAAAGAGAAATGCTCACACTAGAGAAAAAGTCAAAGAAATGGATAATGGAGGCAGTTTAAAGCTACATCAATTTTACCGCGGCAAAATGAGATAAGTAACCCAAACATTAGCTATACATTACAATAGATAAGCATTCTCATCATACAAGCATCATACTCGCATCATAAAAGCATTTCATGGCATAAGCATCGCATACACATTTCATAACATAATCATTACATAAATATTATATTCGCACAAGTATTTTACAAAATTTTACAGATTAATACCGCGAAATTTCGCAGGACCATTCATAATTCACATGACTATTCATAATTCGCAACACTATTCGCAGAACTATTCATAATTCACAGTACTATTTGCGGCACTATTCAGAACTTCGCATAAATGTTCAAAAATTCGCAGAAAAACTCAGAAATTCGCAGAAATGTTCAGAAATTAGCAGGGTTATTCATAATCACGCAGACTCATTCATAAACTCGTAGATTCATCCAGAATTTCGCAGAATGTGATTAATTTCTTAAAGTGATTACCACTTGAGGCAGAGGCAAGATAAGAATAGAGACGCAATTTAATCATTCAACATTTTCTCAAGGATTCTCCTTCATAGATAAAGAACAGAGGCAATTATGGATTACCAAGAAAATATTTTATGTTCTTTATCTTCTCGGCAAGAATCATTTCCAAAATGGGCAAGAATTCTCACCAAAAATGAAGAAATAATTTCGCATGAATAGAGGAAATATTTTTCATTCAAGAGCGGCTACTTCATATATTTCGAGGATTGAGTACTTCTTATACTTCTTCAAGGATACTTCACATACTTCATTCTTCATACTTCGTGTACTTCAAAAGATGATACTTCTAATTATTTCTCAAAGCTTCAGAACTTCGCAAAAGAATAGAGGCAAGTATATACTTTTTAAGTTTGGTATTCTTTCGCTAGTTCCTTCGTCAACAAAGATCAGAGACTACTACAACAACGAGTTTTTTCTTAAAGATTGCTCTTCAAACAATATTCAAGAAAAAAGAGGCAAAATGTAGGAGCAGAATCTCGCAACAACAACGCTCTTGCAAGGATTTCTGCCACACATGGAAAGTGTCGTAAATAATTATAAGAAATGACGAAATATGTGAAGATTTTATCATTACTCGCAAGAATAAGGTGATAGTTCGCAAGAAATGTAGCAAGAAGGAAGAATCATGCGAGACATGGAGAGACTTGAGGGAAATGTAACAGAAACTTGAGAGAAATGAAGAAAGCTTGCGAAAGATATTACCGCAGAACTCAGATCCAAAATTAAGGGAAAGCTTAGTCAGTAAATGAGTCTGTCATCCACTATGTAATTACCTATATAAAGAAGAGAGCAGGAGAGAGAAAGGGGAGATAATTTTAGGAAGAGAGAGAAAGATATTTTGCAGAGAGAGATTTTTAGAGAGAGAAAATGTATTTTCTTTATCATCTTCTTCCCCAAAACTAGATCTAGAATTCTTCCAAGAACTCCATTAATAGAGATTGTAAATATAAATTGATGTAGCTACAAATTATCATAGTGAAGAACCGTGGATGTAGATCACATTGATCGAACCACGTAAAAAATCTTGGTGTCCATTTATAATTTTAGTATTTTTATCACCATTTTTATATTTAGATCTAGAAATTGTTATCAAGATATGATAAGGGGTGTGTTGTAGGTTTTCCTGTAATTACAATTAAGTTTGAATATTTATATATGACTGCGAGACTTAAAGACTTAAGGTTTGTCATTACATTACTAAAATTTATCATCTTAGCTTTGCAGCATTAAAGCACGATATGATACAAAAGGAACAAAACACATGAACCTTGAGTATATATGCGTGAAGCAAAAAATTCAGAAAAATAGTTGTTCATGTAACAGTTAAGCACAATTGCGTTCGGAGATGCACTTATTGAACAATTACCTATTAAGACCTCTTAAGAAAAGATTAAAATCTTAGGTCTGTGGGAGTAATCGATTATTGAATTCAGCTAATTTATGTGCCTATTTTTGAATATTTATTGAGCTCTTATTATGTCATTCTGAATTATTTTTCTATCCATGTTTAGTATACACTTATGTGAATGGATGAATGTTATCAGAAATAGTCTTTATTTTGAAGACATCATTGGACCATTATGATATCCCAATTTAAGGCCTAGTTAAGTAAGTTACTTGTGTTGTGGTACATGGAAGAGAACATGTTGATAACAAGACAACGTGCAACCTCTATGACTCGCATGGATAGCTTACTTGACCAAGGTATTATGTTAACCATTAAACTTTGTTAGCAATTACGTGCGCCTTATGTTTTTTCTACAATTAACCGTTAAATAGATTATCACATGGACCAGTGGGAGAATGTAAGAATATTTTTGTATGGAAAGAAATATTCCCTTGGGCCCATGTAATAATCTTGGTAATCTAGAGTATTTCTATACTTATGTCCGGTTTCCTTTATGGGATTATTATTCCTAATATCTCTTTTTTGATGGACGGTCGAGATTTAATGCCAATATTAAACCCTAGGAACTTAGTCCTCCTTATACCTATAAAAGGAACACAATATCCATCACTATTGGGTTCGAGAATTTTAGTATTCATAACGGTAAAAGGTGAAGAAGGAGAACCCAAGACCTCCACAAGGTATTATCGGTGCTCAAAATGATCTTCAATGGATTAACACTACCAGGTATTCTCCATTAATAATTCTTGCATATTTCATAGTGTGGTTATCATGAAGTTCAACGATCCTAATTAACGATCTATAAAATTAAAACTTATAGCGTACACTCTTGGTGCTGACAGTGGATGGAGAAATATAGGGGAAGTCATCAACTCGTTATCTTCCAAGCGTGGTGTCTTCTTCAATTGAGCTATTCACTAGTTATGTTGGAATAAAAAAGACATAATGGTATTCAATTTGTTAGGTGAAAAGATCCATGTACTCCTGCCGATACCTCTTTTGGAGTAAACTTTTGTTAGTACTTATATTCTTGGATCATTTGGAGTCCGGTTGTGTGTTAGTTGTAGCGAAGATTTAGGTAATTGTATAGATATATGGACTTCTAAGAAAACATCGGCAAATAAGAATATTACAACTAATGGTACCAAGGAAGAGTCACGGAGCTGGTGTAAGGAATTCAGTATAAAAAGGCGAGGGTACCCCAAATATACCTCAAGCTATAACTTTTCCTTCCTATAAGTCCTTTCCACGAAAGTGATTGTCTATAGACTGAGTCGAGATAATACAACAAATCGGTTCACACTTTGTGTGATCGTCTATGAATATGAGATCGAGACAATACAACTACAAAGTGTGTTTACTTGATACAAAGGTTCAGACTTAACCAAACTCAACAGGATTCACGTATAAAGTAAATAGGAACTAACGTTTGTGCAATTTACTTTAATTATAATAAAATAATTATAATGCGGAAATATAAAGTAAATGACACAACAAGATTTTGTTAACGAGGAAACTTAAAATGCAGAAAAACCCCGGGACCTAGTTCAGAATTGAATACTCTCAAGATTAAGCTGATATACAAAATAAGACAACTTCATATAGTTGAGACCAAGCAACTAAACCTATATAGTTCACCTAGTCCCGTCTGTATTCCCACGCCTCCAACATATAAACAAGTCACGTACTTGGACCAATTCCTTTGGTTCGTATTCCAAACAGTAAAGTAACAACAAATTTGTTTGGTATCAACTCTCTTCAACCAAGTGATATGAGTTGCGCAAAGGTTCCCTTGTTTATCATAACATAAACTCCTTTGCCAGGTTCCAAGATCTATCTTATGTTCAAATGCCCAAAAGTAATTGTTAAGATTAAGCCAACAACACTCTTCAACCAAGTGATATGTATTGATGCCGATCTTCCTCAATTAATCAATCCAATCTACCACAAGAATAAACCGATTATTAATTGGATCCTCTTTTTTCCAAACAAGTATTGTGCACACCAAAGATTATAAAAACACCAAGTAAGAAATCTTCAATATCTTCTTTGTCTTCAAATCTTCTTAGATCTTCAATAAACACCTGCACACAATCACTTGAATCTCTTGTGATCAATCACACACAGAACGGAATCTGTTAACAATGGATTATCACAATACGGTGTTTAGATCTAACAACAGTCTAAAGATCCCTGTCAAAACCTTGAACTAGTTTGAGTGAATCTTATATCATAAGAGAAGATTCTCAAGCATAAACAAACTAGGTGCAATCAAAGTTCAACCACTGTTAGTCAATCAAATCAATATGAAAACTAAAGATAAACTGCAATATCTAGTTTCCCACCAACGGGTCGCGCTAGAGCTTCTCAATCCCAAAGAAGACTTTAAATTGAGCGGCCGTAATAGATTTCACCTAATTAGATTACTTTCTTCTCCGATAGGCGGCTTCACCAGTAATAAAGACAAAAGAGTAAGTCTAGGTTACGCAGGATTAGTTTGCTAGAAATGCAAACTCAAAGTATTTATATACAAGGAAGTTTGGACACCAAGGAATTTCCAAAACCGAAAATATTCTCAAGATATTTTTCATTACTCCACTAAATTAGGTTTTCATAATTCCTGTGAATGCACTGTCCAAAAATAATGATCGAAATCTCCTTGGAAAATCTTTAATTAGCAAATACACATTACTAATTCTTATTTTCCTTATATAATTAAAAACCCTTAATTAAAAAGATTCTTAACTTATTTAAATTCGATCTTGGGATTTACTTCCTTCTTAGCCATTAAGGAATATCTTTGAACAAAATAGAATAAGCATTGATGCACCTTGTTCAAAGAGTGATGACATCTTACTCTTGCAAGTCTTTACCATGCTTGCTCACTTGAAACCGATTTACCACACTTCCAAACAAGTTAAGAATTGGTTCATCTGACTTTCAAGAACTATGTGATTGATCAAGTTCCACTCAATCACAACTCATGGGTTTACGGTTCTACCAAAACAAGTTTTGTTTCTACCTCCATGTGAGTACTGTGCATAGTTACACTAGCTTACTAAAGATACGACTGACTAGGTACTAGGATCGGTTCCCCCTTCCCAAAAACTTGTTGCACATGTTCATAGGATCAGTTCCCCTTTCTTCCATAAACCTTGTTGCACCTCATACAAGGATCGGTTCCCCTTGTGACGCACTGCACCTCTTACTAGGATCGGTTCCCCTCTTCCCAATAATAAGTTCAGACATACACAACCCGATCATACCCCAGGTGATTACTTAAGATCGGTTTCACTAATAAAAGTCATACCAATACATAAGTCAGGCCTCATGTGAATAGTTTTACCAAGAACACAAACAAGTCATGAGCGGTTATACTAATCACACATATTGGTCGTTCATAAGATATGCAATGAAGAACAGCCCAATAACGCCTGGCGATTTCCTTTTCGGTTCATAACACATATCATGAACTTACTTACTTAGAACACATGTAAACATTGTTCCCTATGATGAAATCCTCACCTCATACCCATACATAATCACAATAACATTCATACTATTATGTCGATGTTTTATATACAAAGTTTAATGGTTAAGAAAGAAACTTCATATTATATTCCTTAATACTATGTCTATCTAGAGTGTTCATGCTTCGCAGTTTTATGTTTTCAATATGCACGACTTGAAAGATACGCTAAGGAATGAAATAGTTCAAGTCAAATATCACTAACCTCAAGTGGAAGGATGATATTGTCGTTGTAGCTCCGTACTTCTTCACTTCTTCAAGTCTTCGCAATACTTGTAATGTCTCACCCTAATACTTTCAATCTAACCTATACGAAGTTGACTCTAGTATATTTAAATCAAGCGACTCCTAAATGAGTTTTGCTTCACTAAAATATGACAACCAAACTTGACATACCAACGCTTGGTGGGTTCAACCGAGCAATGCTCTAATAATCTCCCACTTTGTCAATTTTAGTGACAAAACTCTTACAATCATATGGATAAACAGATTACAATAATTCATTACACATACGCTTGATTCCCGAATCCACAACACATAATCTGCATTCATTCAATCCTCAAAAATACATCAGATGGGCTATAATAACAAAGCTTATACTCCCCCTAAAGGTGATCTAGGTATATAATCAATACGCACATCTTTGTTATCACATTCATATGATATGTTACCCCCCCCCCCCCCTTAGTCTATGCTTTTCCTCATTCGTTAGATAAACGTTCAAGCACCATTCTCCTCTTCCCTAGTGACACCAATCAACCATAAATTGATACCATCATCACTTGTTTACCCCATATATTTCTCTCTCTTTTTGTCACAAAAATAACAAAGAAGCGAACAAATAAAGGACAACATGAAAAGGATCTTACAAATATCAAAATAGACTTGCAACTTGTTGAGTCAAGCACGAGGGTTTACACACCATTTTTGATAACCAATATCAAAACCGAAACTACAAGTAATTACGTTTTGATATGTTATCATGGAAATAATTGCCCGAAGAAATTTTCCCAACTAGTTTAGCAAACCAAAAATCAACTAAGCAACTTAGTCCCTTTGCTAAACCGATTGTATAAATACAACCGCTTCATTTGATAAGACCAAAAAAAAGATAAACTCCAATTTTCTCATCAGGTTCTAATTATCCATATAAATTATACATTTAGATTTCAAACAAGCCAAATACTAGGTTAGTTAACTAGCATTTCCTTGTTTAGGCTTTCGGCTAGACTTGAATAACCGAAACCTCCACTTTGATAAGTCTACCTAAGATCAGAATTAACTTAGCTTAGCTTATCCGGAATCGAATTGAACTAAACAACTCGTCCCGTCATTATATTCATTCGTTAAGCCATAAATAATTCATACAAACTAATAAATCAACTTGCATAATTATTCACCTCAACCAGATACAATAGAAACAACATATATAAACCAAAGTTTCACTATTGCACCGAAATTTTGTAAGATTAAAAAATTGATACTACACAATAAAGCAAAATAACAATTGTTTTACTTAACTTGAAGCAAATGAATTGACATAGACATTAAAGCACCGCAATTGCACCAAATTTTGTAAGCCTAAACTATTGATATCACACAACAAAGCAAGATAACAAAAGTTTTACTTAACCGGAAACAACCGAATCACACACACATCCATACATTCATAATGGAATAAACACATCAATTGTACCAACAATTTCTTTTTAAGAAAAAGCAATATATATATATATATATCAAATAAAAATAGGCTTTTCTTAAAACATGAAAATAATTAACTAACAAAATTGTTACCTCAATTTCTCATCCAACTTCTCCAAATATGATTCCATCGCTTTCTTCTTCCGAGAGAATTGATATCGAAATACAATCATGTTGTCATTCTCATGCCAAAAACAAAAGAATAACAACAACCAACCTTTACCAGAGAAAGGTTGAAAATCGGTTTTAACAATTGCAAGCAAAAGTTGAAAACCGTCGAAACACATATGCTTTTATGCTAAACCAAAACCGATTCAACATATTGTGACTTTTTCACATATTGTTTCTACATGAATCCCTCATGATACTTTGATAAAGTCTACCAACTTGGGCTAGAACTTAATCCTGCTAAATCAAAAAGTCACCCAAACCATAAGGGTTCACAACATATCATGAGATCGAATATCAAGGTAATAAAACCGAAATCAAACATCCCATAAACATACATAGCAAATAAATAAAGCATTAAAGTACCGGCTATGTAAATCAAAAACTATCACAAGAAAAATTATAAATCAATTCATAATAGTTGTGGATGGGGAAAAACGATCTGCTGGTTTTTAAGGAATTAAGGAGACGACCGTGCGGAGGAGGTTCCTTGAACCAGGAAAAATGCTAATCCTCACACAGATGTACCGCTGCAAAGGGGGTGCTTATATTCGAGAGATCAATCTGTAGTACTCCGGCCTAAATCGAGACAACGACCGTTCCAGAGTAAATTTGGTCACAAGAGAGATGGGTTGATCTGTAGGAGGGAAGCTTAGAAATGTGTGGAATCGATGGTGATTCAAGGATTGTGGGTGTGTGAATTCTGAATATGATAAGTTCTGAATGATTCAAGTTGAACGATTGTGAAGAAATTGCTCAATTGATGAGTTTGATGATCTCGTGTTGTCGAAGAGACGTGAGATTCTTACTATGAGTATTCTATGTATTCGTTTTGTTTTCTATTCTCTCTGCCTTCAATCTTGATTTAGGAACTTATTTATATTGCTGAAATTGTAGACACCATGATCCCATGAAGTGTGACAGTTAATGGAATCAAGGAGTGGAGAGGTGGAGATCGTGTTCGAAACCGGTTGTCCAACGTGTAAAGACTCGGTCGACCTTCCACCCACTACCTCGTGAATTCCTTCAACTGATTGCACGACTTGCTTACATTCCATCGTGTGTTTGAACACACGGGCCGTAGACCGCCAGACCAAAACCCTAAGTGATATCCACCCAAGTGACACGATTGATCGTCTCGTGGTTTGTTAGTTGATGATTTCGTGGTTTGATGGGACAATGAGTCCACGTGGTTGCTGAGTCGAACAAGATATTCTGAAACCACCCACGAATTGAACGTGTCATGAGACAGAGGTATAATTCTTATGATGAAGTGAGCAAGTATTTCTCATTCGATGGATTGTTGAATATTGGTGGATTGTTGAACCGATATTCCTTAACTCGAGCAAATATTGATCATCTGAGAAAGTGTTGCTCTCGTGATGATTTGTTGAATATTCGACCGTCTGAGCATGTGTTGCTCATGAACGATTGGCCGTGTGCCAAGAATATTAATTAAAGTGTCGTTGAACCTAGCATAATTAATAAAATTCATGACCATGAGGTCACCGTAGAATTATTAATATTAATTCATGACCATGAGATCGTGTAGAATTATTAATATTAATTCATGACCATGAGGTCGTCGTAGAATTATTAAGGTTAGAGTCTGGAAGCATGGTCCTTGAACTTAGAAACCCTAATTTGACCGATTGACGGTCAATTCATGGTCAGAATTTTTAACCATGGGACGAATGAGGAGTAGCTACATGATACCGTGGATCAACCATGTAGTGTCCATATGCTCACGTGAGCAAATATGATGAATTCACGAAGAGTTCATGATTTGTTGGTGAAAGAATGATTAAATGCTGGTTCAATCATTATTCAAAATGCTCGTCTGAGACTTAGGTGTGAAAACCTAATTAATTATGGGAGAGTTATGGACAGACCATAGAGTCATGGAGCTGGCCATGGGTTGTCCCGTGACCGTATGATGGTCACTTCATGAAAAATCCAAAGTGTTTGGAAGTTTTGGACCTAATACGAGCAATTGTGCAAATTAGGTCAAAACTATGAAAATCGATGGGATTGGCTTCCGTGAGCCGAAGAGATAAACTTGGTCGGTCAAGATAATGTGCTCATGTCTCTAAGGTGTCCGCGTCTCAGCCTTGAGAATTTTGATATTTTCTGGTGCACGTTTGAGCGACCATTTGAGAAAATATGACAAAATCAGAGTTTTTGATAAAACCGTCAAAACTTCATCGGACGAAGGAAAATAATGAAAAGTAAGGGAATCATGAAGTGTGGACCGGTCACAGTGATCACGTGACCAACTGTTGGTCACTTGAGCAACCCCCAAACCCTAATTAACGTCCTTTACTAGAATTGATGTAGAATTCTCATACGGACACGGATTTTGATGATCCGCCCCTTCATTCCATACGGAAAAGAATTTCCTATCTCCCAGCGAGGGAGGTTTTAGGTTTTGAGCTCATTCGGGAGGCGAAAACACCCCGAAAGTAAAATTCAGGAAAGATTTAAGGGGTCGGTCCCACGATAAAACGAATGAGTTTTGTTAAAATCAAGGAGTTTCCATGAGACGAAGGAAACACCATGAGACGATGGAAAATATTTATAAAATAAGGAATTGTGAGACTGGGACGCCGGTGGTCAAAGCACGGTCGGCCAGTTATGACCACGGTCCCATGGTGTCTCTTCCTTAGTTTTACATATTTTGATGATTTTATGAAGGATTCATGAATTTTGAGAAATTTGATAAATTTAGAGTGTTTTCATGAATTGAAGGAGTTTCCATGAGTTCATGGTCTTTGAAAAATATCAAAATAATAAAATTCGGCCGTGTGGGACCATGGAGGCATGACCGACCGGTCATGACCTAATCCCACGAATTTTAATAATTTTTTTTAAATAATTTTTGGGTATTTTTTGATGATTTGAAGGAATTTTGAGAAAAATACCTTGAAATCAAGGAAAAATAAGATAATTAATAATGAAATAAATAAAACAGGGCGTGTGGGACCGGCTAGGGCATGGCCGGCCGGCCAAGGCCCGGTCCCACGAGTTTTCATAATTTATTTTATTTTATTATTATTTTTGATGATTTAAAATACCATGAAATCAAGGAGTTTTTTCATGAAATTAGAGAAAAATAATAATAATAAAATAATAAGGACCGTGAAGTGTGGGCCGGCTGGGACCAAGGCATGGCCGGTCGGCCAATGGTCACGCCCCACACACTCTCCTTAATTATTTTTTTACGGACTCATAGAAGTACCACGAATCCGAAGAATTTCCTCAAGACGGAGATTTGATCAAACGAGAGAATTTTATCAAATCATGAAAAATAATAAAAGTGTATTAAAAATATAGAATTAGCGTGGAACTGACCATGACACGATGAGTTGATCGTGTGTCCGTGTCCCAGCGCCTTGGTCAAATATTTTTAATTATTTATTATTTTCTTCCCTATTTTGCATAGGTTCATCGTTTCGTCGTATTTTGAAATACTCGTTCGTGCGGTGATTGTTAATGCATCATCGTTGAATACACTTGCACCGTTTGAAACAGGGCTTACTCAAAGGTAGCTCTGATGCCCGGTCGTTAATTATTTATTACTAATTCATGAAATTCAATAGAGAATAATCCATGAAATGAGTAATAAAACGGATAGATGTTTACTGTTAATTCAAAGGATCGGCTAAAAATTCGACTACGAACTCAGAACAATGAGTGATCATTTCCATTCCATGGGATCGACGTTGATTCGACCATGGAATAGGAGAAATGATATTGCCATTCCGTGGGATCTTCGTTGATTCGACCACGGAATCGGAGCAATGATATTGCCATTCCGTGGGATCGTCGTTGATTCGACCACGGAATCGGAGCAATGATATTGCCATTCCGTGGGATCGTCGTTGATTCGACCACGGAATCGGAGCAATGATATTTCCATTCCGTGGGATCGTCGTTGATTCGACCACGGAATCGGAGCAATCTTATTGCCATTCCACGGGATCGTCGTTGATTCGACCACGGAATCGGAGCAATGAAGGGATAACTAACCTCATGGGTCTATGCCTAGTAGAATAAACTGACTACGATAGGAGCATTAATTATCCTGACATGACTTGCCGTTAAGCCATATCCTTTATATAGTCAGGTTAAACTCGTTGTTTGTTCCTGAAGACGATATTGCCCCGTAGAGCCGTCCATCCCGTGATACTATATAGAAATGACTGAAAGTATTCAGTATTCATGAGATTATGCCATTGTCTAGACGTTGACTGCACATCTACATGTACTCTGAGAGAAAGCACTCTCCGTTGAGAATTCGATAAGAGACCCGTGTCTCAATACTCACATGCGATTTCTGAACCGATGGTCCGTACAATCATGAGTTTATGATTTTATCCCTTGTTGAAAATCCACCATCTACATTAAGTCCCCTGCTTACTGAGGAAAGTTGTGTTCCTCAGTTAGCATTAAATGGTGATTTTCAGGCCAAAAATTATACTAGTAATTGAACTTAGTCGTAAGTTGAGACATTACCGTATTTCGAGGGTATGAGTGAGCCACGACTTGATGAAGGCTTCGTTGTCATGGTTAGGGAGCTATTTGGTGAGCATAAATTGGTGTTGAACCGCTGATTTGGACGACGAGCCCATGGTCGGTTAGGATTCGCGGGCCGGTCCCAAATAAGGAAATCCTAGTGGAATTAGGTTTTGGAAATAAAATTGTATAAAAGGAATTAATCCCTATTTTTATTCCCACGACCTGAGCTCCATCACCTCTCCATCATGTTCACGCCAGCAAAATAATTTGTCGCCGCCGCTGCCAGTCGCCGCCGGCGAAAATCCGGCCGACCAAGTACGTTTTTTTTTTTTTTTTGAATGTTGCTAATTCCATGAGTTGCTTCATGAATTAATCATATTGACATTATATATGCGTGTATATAATTAATGATGGTTTTATGAAAAAACCTTATTTTTTGAAAACGTATGTTTGCTCGATCGTTAGTTTAGAAAACCAACTATAATCCCTGATTTAGGAGGGATTTTTTTTAGTATATGAACCTAGGTCCAGTGATAAAACTTAGTGTATGAGATTTCATGTGTACCACGGTTTTATCATAAAAGATGTGAATTTTAATGAAATCGTCATAAACCCTCGTTTTAGAGAAAATAACAACGACACAAAGGAAAATATGTATGATGGACTTGCGTCCAGTGATAAAATTTTTTTTTATGAGATTTTATGTAAATACAAAACTTTATCATGTGCATGGATTGTGAGTGTTCACAATATTTTGAAATAAACCTTCGTTTTAAAGACAACTAACGACGATACGAAGGAAAAATAGTTTTTTTTTTATAAATAAATATGTGCAGCCGTGACACATATTATGCAAAATATGATGGTATATTTTATTTGATGTAAACTTCATATGTCAGTTGCGTGAATATTCACATTATGAAGATTTCGCCCGTGATTTTATGAAAAATCAGTTTTGGAGATTAATAAAGCTTCGTTCTTCATCGTAGGTTTTGAAGAACGAATAAACGTGTTAACTCTTACGGCATAGATACTGTCGTTAGTAGAACTGTAAAGAGGTAAGAGTTTAAATTTACCTTTCGTTGATGCTGATTTATTTCACGAAAGTAATTCTTTGATTTCTTGATTCCAGAATATGTCGACCAACAAAAACAGCAGCAGCAAGTACGATTACTGGTATTCATCTTCTTCTTCTGGTTCTTCCGGTGAGGATTCTGACGCTCCTGCAGCGAAACCACATGCTAAGGTTCCCTTGAGTGAACGAAAGGTCTCTTTTTCTGAACTTAAGAAAAGGGAAGCTGAATATAAAGAGAATAACGCTCGTCAATGTGAGAAAGACCGAATCCATCGTAAGAGACAAAGAATCGAGGAGAGGCGTCAATCATTGGATGAAGTGCCTTTCGATTCTGATGCTTCTGAGGAGGATCTCGTATGGGGTCCGCCTAAACGCTACATCAAACCTGATCGGTATGAAAGAGAGCATCGAAGGATAATGAAATAAATTAAAGCCGAGCTTGCAGTAGAGGATGATTGGGATTCAGATGATGATGAATTATTCTTCGGTCGGCTGGATCCCACCAGTGATTCTGACGATTCTAAAGAAGAGGATTCTGTGAAAGACAGTGATGATGAAGATTTTGACGACGGATCCGGAAACTCGGATGAATCTGAGTAGCTTTACATCTGTATTTCTCCTTCTTGAACGTTTGAGTGTTTTTTTTTTAGTTGTTAAACGTCTTAGACCTTCTTCTGAGTGATGAACATTTGTTAATCTTTAATCTCCTCTAATCCATGAAATGGACCAACGTTCGTGTATCTAAACTCATCACGACTCGGTGATGCATCATGACACGCGTCCAAGAAATGCTCAAGGCCACGTGACTTATCCTTTGACTCGTTACGGTCAGTCCCCAGTATTTTCCGTGCATTCAGTATTGATCTTAGGAGTCTAGGGTTTCAGTGAGACTCGTAACCGAATTGACCATTCATGAATGACGACTACCTGTTTGATGTATATATACATCATCAAGTCCTCAACTCTGTGATCCACAAAAATACTTCCTCCATTCCTGAGTTGATTTTGTTGTGTAGAGAAGCCCTGAACATAACCCTTTGTTGTCATGTCGAGCGGCAGTATTCCTTATCCTGATCCTCAGTCGAAGAGACGTGAAGTATTAGCGTCAGTAAGTCATTTATCTCTTATTTTCCTTCTCATCCTTCGTTTGATCGAGATTGTTGATCATAAGAGTGTGATCTGCTGTAGGGTGGTCATAAGAACGTTTCTTCTCACAATGCAAGGCCTAAGCGGACCATTAGAACTCCTGCCCGGTACGGATCGGCTCGTGTTGAGGATGAATCATCTGTAAGTAACCCTATACTCTTGAGATTACACCGAATCAAGAGATTAATCACTCCCATGTCCCATCGTAGGCGGACGTCCGTGTCGTGGTTGATGCTAGACGAAGAAGGAGCGGAAAATCTGTGACCGTGGTTGAGGTTGAGGAGAGCAGCAATCAGGCATGTGAAGATTCCGCAGGATCTGTGGAGACCGTGGATAACGTCCATGCTCGTGAATACCCCAACGCTGGTCTCTCGTTTTAAGACCCAATGATTAGTACTTCCCTTGACAATGAGGCAGTCGGTGGGTTTGTGGTATCAAAATGTTATGTACCTCTGCACACCAAGATCTGGAAGAGATATGGGCACATTGCTACCACAGAGGAGTGGAAAGGCTTTCCTCCAACTCTTCTAACTACAGTAGCTGGGATGTTGCCAATCATTGAGGAGATGAATCAGATGCGTTTGCGAGACGTCAAAAACCATGAGCTGCACCGATGGGATGAGATGATCTCTAACTGTGAGCTGCTTCGATTTAATGTAAGTTGGCTTCGTCGTCGTCTTGAGATAATCAAGTTTCATAAGGCGGCAGAGGCTGCTGATGCGATTTCCATGAATGCTGTCTTACTTAACGAGGAGAGGATACTGGCTTTGGAGTCGGCAAGGGTTGATAAAGCCGTGGAGTATTTGAAGGCAAAGACGAAGGTTTTTCAGAAGAATCTTGATGAGGTTTCTTTCATGGACTATCCGTTGTTGGATGGTTTGCTCTGAGTGAGCATTTGTGATTGTTGTCTTGAATAATTCTGAGTGTTTGACTAGATGAACACCTGATCGTGATTTGAATAGTTTTTTTTCTCATTTTTGAAAGTTTAATGAACAAATGAGCATTCGTATGCTCTTTGGAGGAATGATATTACATTTTGAGGAATGCTTGAAAATGATGAATAGGTAGTTTGTTTTATGAATCAGGCATAGTAATCTTTGAGCCATTTGCCATTGATGATATTTCCTTCCTTTCCCCCATCGACTGCCAGGATTTTATAGTATCCGCTAGATACTGCTTTGATGATGACATATGGTCCTTCCCATTTTGGAGAGAACTTGGGAGCGGACATGTCTTGTTGAATATGCTTTGCTGTCTTTAATACCAGATCTCCTACTTGGAATATTCGAGGTCTTACCATTTTGTTGTAGGCCTTGGAGATCCTCTATTTGTAAGCTTCCACGTATTTCTCCACTTTGGCTCTCCTTGACTCCAGCGTGTCTAGTTCGGCAATTCTTGATTTGGAGATTTCAGCTTCGTCCCATTGTACACCACTGGATGCCGCAATCCTGGCCGAAGGAATTTTGATTTCTGCTGGTAGTATGGCATCAGCTCCGTAGACGAGAGAATATGGAGAAGTGCCGATCGAACTCCTTGGCGCGATTCTGTAAGCCCACAGGACCATGGGTAGTTGATCATTCCATGACCGGGGATTGTCATGGATTGTTCGACTGATGATTCCGATCAGGGTTTTGTTGGTACTTTCCGCTTGACCGTTTCCTTGTGGGTAGTATGGCGTGGAGAAGATTTGTTTGATTCCATACTTATTGAGCAGCTTTTCAACATCTTGATTGGCGAAAGGGGTTCCATTATCTGTGATGATATGTTTGGGAACTCCAAATATGCATATTATGTGTTCTTTGATGAAGGCAGCGATCGTGGCTCCGGTGGTGCTCCGAAGAGGGATATCTTCTACCCACTTAGTGAAGTACTCCGTTACAGTGATGATATATTCATGTTGCTTTGAAGATGCTGGATTAATTTTTCCGATGATATCTAGTCCCCAGCTATAGAAAGTCCACGGACTATTCACTGAATTTAATGGGAGGCAAGGAGTGTGAATGAGGTTACCATGAGTTTGGCACTTATGACACCTTTGCACATGCGTGGCTGCATCATCTTCCATGGTCGGCCAGTAGTATTTCTCATGAACTTGAAGAAACAACTTCTTCTTTCCTTGGTGTTCACCTTCGTGCGCTTCCTTCAGGATTATAGGGATTTCATGCATGGCTAGACATCTCAGCAAGTTCCCACCAAAGCTTTTGCGGTATAATATCCCATCGAGGTAAGCGAATATCTTAGCTCTCTGAATGAGTTTGACCGCTTGCTTCTTTTCTGATGGTAGTTCATTATCCCGGAGGTATTTGACGTAAGGTTCCCTCCAATCCCCAGTGTGTTGGGTTGTCAGAACTTCCAAATGATGAGGGGGTGTCTGGAAGTCCGAACAGGATCCTTGTAAGTCTCTTGACTGAACTTCCATGGATGGCCAGTAGTATCCCATCCTTTGAAGTTTTCTGTAAAGTGTCACCACCAATGTTTGTCCACATATTTCTTCATGTGTGCGCTTGAGTTGTTCTTCCGCTTCGCCGTTACCGAGACATCGTGATAGGGATCCATCTGGGTTTCGATAGTGCAGTGCTCCATGTAATAAGAAGTAGTTCTTCAATTCTTTGAGACTGACTTGACCTTCAGAAATGGAGTTGCTCAATTCATGGATGATGGGTGCTCGCCAATCGTTGGCTGGAATGTCTTTGACCTGAGTGAGCCAAGTTGATGACACAGTTCGTCTCTGTAAAATGACTATTTTCTCTTCCCCTTCAAATTGCAGCTTGGAGGAGAGGGTTGCTAGGCAGTCGGCGTGCCTGTTGTTGGTCCGCCCTGTATGGACGATCGTGGCATCAGCGAAATAAGTTAACATCCGTTGAGCTTCGGTTCTGAACGGAGCTAACGTGATCTCTTTGAGAGAATACGTTCCATTCATCTGTTTGACCAATAATTTTGAATCTCCTCTTATCTCGAGATGCGTTTCTCCTGCTTGTTTAGCTAATGATAATCCCAAGAGGAAGGCTTCGTATTCTGCCGAGTTATTGGTGCAATGGAAATCCAATTTGAATGAGTGTGAGAAAACTTCACCGGACGGAGACACCAGCACTATGCCCGCTCCTCTAGTGTCATTACTAGGGGTGGCAGATCCATCAAAGTATAAAAGCCATGTTTCTTCCTTGATAACCAAGATGTCTGGGAATTCACCGGGTATTTCCTCATGCAGTATCGTTGTATCTTCTCCTGGGAAAGCAGAAAGTAGGTCTGCGACTGCTTGGCCTTTGATAGCTTTAGGTGGAGTGCATGCTATGTCGAATTCTGACATCTGAAGTAGCCACTTCGCTGGTCTTCCAATCAATGCTGTCTTGGATAGCAAGAACTTTATAGGATCAGCTCTGGAGATGAGTACGACCTTGTTAGAAAGCAGATAATGTCTGAACTTCTGGATCGCATGTACCAACGCTAGGCATGCCCTTTCAGCTTTCAGATATCAGAGTTGAGCCTCTCTCATTGTGCGGCTAAAGTAATAGACCGTCCGTTCAATACCTTCGTCGTCTTCTTGAGCGAGGAGTGCTCCAATTGCGACATCACTGGATGCAATATAAAGAATTAGGGGTCGTCCCTGTACTGGAGACCTCATGACATCCGGTGATAATAATATATGTTGTATTTTATGGAAGGCTTCTTGTTGGACAGCTGTCCAGGTGAAGCTCGCTCCTTTCTTCAGCAGTGGCGTGAATGAAGCTATGAGTTGAGCTAATCCAGGGATGAAGCGTCGAATATAATTTACCTTGCCCATGAAACTCTGTAATTATTTCACGGTTCGTGGAGGAAACATGGTAGTAATAGCTTTTGCTTTATCTGGATCGACTTCGATCCCTTCAGCCGTGACTAAGAATCCTAGAAATTTCCCAGAAGAGACACCGAATGCGCACTTTAGAGGATTCATTTTTAGTTTGTATTCTCTGCATCTTTCAAAAAGCTGCTTGAGAACTTCCATATGAGACGCTCGAGTCTTCGATTTTACCACCACGTCATCGACATAGTCTTCCACTTGCTTGTGCATCATATCATGGAATATGGCGGTCATGGCTCGTTGATAAGTAGCGCCTGCATTTTTTAGTCCAAAGGGCATCACTGTGTAGTAGAAATTCCAAATAGGAATACGGAATGCAGTCTTGTTGGCGTCATGTTCATACATCTTGATCTGGTTATATCCGCTGTAGCTGTTCATGAATGAGAACATGCCATGACCGCTGGTTGCGTCGACGAGCATATCAATGTTGGGTAGAGGGAAATCGTCTTTCGGACAACATTTATTCAAGTTCCTGAAGTCGACACAACATCTGATTTGACCATTTTTCTTTTTGACAGGTACTACGTTTGCTATCCATGTTGGGTGAATAATAGGCTTGATGAACCCTGCTGCTAACAATTTATGGATTTCTACCTTGATTTGCTCTTCGATTTCGTGCCTAAACTGTCTGGGCGGTTGTTTGACAGCTTTGGAACCGGGAACGATGTGTAGGTGATGGGTTACGAGCTTGTCGTCCATACCTGGCATTTCCTCATACGTCCAAGCAAAGACATCCTGATATTCTTTTAGTAGTCTTATTAGCTCGGTTCGCTCCTCCAGTAATAGTGATGAACTGATCAGGATTGGCCTTGGATCTTGCTCAGTCCCGATGTTGATAGTTTCGAGATCGTCAGTAGTGGAGTCAGTCCCATCTTGTAGTTGTCGTGGAGCGTCCTGGACCTCTTCTTCAGGTGATGTCTCACTTTGAAATGACTCCTCAGGGTGGGGAGACTTTTCATCATTCTCCCCGATTAATTGCTAATCTTCCCGTCGGCGATAAGTGACTCTTCTTCCTGCATCTCGATCAGCTATGAAGTTCGATTCGGGAGTAGAGAGTTGATCATTATTGCGCTTAGTCGATGTGGCGGATATCTTGATCTTTTTGGTAGTTGCAGACGGATCGTTACTAACCTTCTCAATAGTCTTCCAGCTTGGGAGTGAAATACTGTGAATCTTTCTTGGAAGCTCCGGAATATTCTTTTGAGATTCGAGGAATTCAGCATCGTAGATGGGAGAGTAAGGAGATGATGAAGCAGGTACACAAACGATTTTGTTGTCGAGCAGAGCTTTCATATATTGGTGGTAGGTGGACGGAACCGCCTTGTTGTCATGGAGCCATGGTCGGCCAAGTATCATGTGATAGTCGGGTTCTTGCTCAATCACATGAAACTTTGTCTTCGCTCGAATCGGCCCCACCCGTAGATCAATGTACGAGTATCCATATGTGTGACTCTGGCTTCCTTCAAACCCTGTCATTAGGATGGGATGATGGACAATCTTTCTCTGTGGGAATCTGGCCATCCTGAGAGTTTTCATGGTGACAACATTCGTTGAAGCACCAGTGTCAACAAGAGCTCTTCTAAATTCGGTGCCTTTGATGAAGCCAGTGACAAATAACGCCCGGTTGTGTCCTTCATCTGTCATGCGATCTTCTTCTCTAAAAGATATGATGTCGATTGAAAGATCAGAGACCAAGGAGACTCCTTCAATTGATCGGGTTGGTGGTGCTATCAGCACGCTGGATGATATCTGATTAAGTGAAGCAAACGTGTTTGTGCGCTGATCCCTGGAGAAGTGTAGAAGTTCGCACAAGTTCTCGATTAAATGAGTGACCTCTTGTTCTACCGGATTCTCATATGTTGTGAAGCTGTTGATTTGATGATCAGGTGATGATTCAGTCCCCGAAGTTGGGACTTCTGGGGTGGAGATTCTTCATAACTCGGACGTTAGATTGATGAGGAAATCGAGTATGTGATTCATCGTGTTCTTCATCAGATCTATGTTCCTGGCGTGGATCTCCAGGGCTCGTGCCAATTCGGTTAAAGTTGGGGCTCTTCCATATTTATCTTGTGAGAATTGAAATTGCAACTGAGAGAATGATCTCCCACTGTGGTCGCCAATCTATGGATGGGGAAAAACGATCTGCTAGTTTTTAAGGAATTAAGGAGACGACCGTGCGGAGGAGGTTCCTCGAACCAGGAAAAATGCTAATCCTCACACAGATGCACCGCTGCAAAGGGGGTGCTTAGATTCGAGAGATCAATCTATAGTACTCTGGCCTAAATCGAGACAACGACCATTCCAGAGTAAATTCGGTCACAAGAGAGGATGGGTTGATCTGTAGGAGGAAAGCTGAGAAATGTGTGGAATCGATGGTGATTCAAGGATTGTGGGTGTGTGAATTCTGAATATGATAAGTTCTGAATGATTGAAGTTGAACGATTGTGAAGAAATTGCTCAATTGATGAGTTTGATGATCTCGTGTTGTCGAACAGACGTGAGATTATTACTCTGAGTATTCTATGTATTCGTTCTGTTTTCGATTATCTCTGCCTTCAATATTGATTTAGGAACTTATTTATATTGCTGGAATTATAGACACCATGATCCCATGAAGTGTGACAGTTAATGGAATCAAGGAGTGGAGAGGTGGAGATTGTGTTCGAAAACGGTTTTCCAACGTGTAAAGACTCGGTCGATCTTCCACCCACTATCTCGTGAATTCCTTCAACTGATAGCACGACTTGCTCACATTCCATCGTGTGTTTGAACACACGTGCCGTAGACTGCTAGACCAAAACCCTAAGTGATATCCCCCCAAGTGACACGATTAATCGTCTCGTGGTTTGTTAGTCGATGATTTCGTGGTTTGATGGGACAATGAGTCCACGTGGTTGCTGAGTCGAACAAGATATTCTGAAACCACCCACGAATTGAACGTGTCATGAGACAGAGGTATAATTCTTATGATGAAGTGAGCAAGTATTGCTCATTCGATGGATTGTTGAATATTGGTGGATTGTTGAACCGATATTCCTTAACTCAGGCAAATATTGATCATCTGAGCAAGTGTTGCTCTCGTGATGATTTGTTGAATATTCGACCGTCTGAGCATGTGTTGCTCATGAACGATTAGCCGTGTGCCAAGAATATTAATTAAAGTTTCGTTGAACCTAGCATAATTAATAAAATTCATGACCATGAGGTCACCGTAGAATTATTAATATTAATTCATGATCATGAGGTCGTCGTAGAATTATTAAGGTTAGAGTCTGGAAGCATGGTCCTTGAACTCAGAAACCCTAATTTGACCGATTGACGGTCAATTCATGGTCATAAGTTTTAACCATGGGACGAATGAGGAGCAGCTACATGAGACCGTGGATCAACCATGTAGTGTCCATATGCTCACGTGAGCAAATATGATGAATTCACGAAGAGTTCATGATTTGTTGGTGAAAGAATGATTAAATGCTGGTTTAATCATTATTCAAAATGCTCGTCTGAGACTTAGGTGTGAAAACCTAATTAATTATGGGAGAGTGATGGACCGACCATAGAGTCATGGAGCCGGCCATGGGTTGTCCCGTGACCATATGATGGTCACTTCATGAAAAATCCAAAGTGTTTGGAAGTTTTGGACCTAATACGAGCAATTGTGCAAATTAGGTCAAAACTATGAAAATCGATGGGATTGGCTTCCGTGATCCGAAGAGCTAATCTTGGTCGGTCAAGATAATGTGCTCGTGTCTCTGAGGTGTCCGCGTCTCAGCCTTGAGAAGTTTGATATTTTATGGTGCACGTTTGAGCGACCATTTGAGAAAATATGACAAAATCAGAGTTTTTGATAAAACCGTCAAAACTTCATCGGACGAAGTAAAATAATGAAAAGTGAGGGAATCATGAAGTGTTGTCCGGTCACAGTGATCACATGACCAACTGTTGGTCGCTTGAGCAACCCCCAAACCCTAATTAACGTCCTTTACTAGAATTGATGTAGAATTCTCATACAGACACGGATTTTGATGGTCCGCCCCTTCATTCCATACGGAAAAGAATTTCCTATCTCCTAACAAGGGAGGTTTTAGGTTTTGAGCTCTTTCGGGAGGTGAAAACACCCCGAAAGTAAAATTCAGGAAAGATTTAAGGGGTCGGTCCCACGATAAAACGAAGGAGTTTTGTTAAAATCAAGGAGTTTCCATGAGACGAAGGAAACACCATGAGACGATGGAAAATATTTATAAAATAAGGAATTGTGAGACTGGGACGCCGGTGGTCAAAGCACGGTCGGCCAGTTATGACCACAGTCCCATGGTGTCTCTTCCTTAGTTTTACATATTTTGATGATTTTATGAAGGATTCATGAATTTTGAGAAATTTGATAAATTTAGAGTGTTTTCATGAATTGAAGGAGTTTCCATGAGTTCATGGTCTTTGAAAAATATCAAAATAATAAAATTCGGCCGTGTGGGACCATGGAGGCATGACCGACCGGTCATGACCTAATCCCACGAATTTTAATAATTTTTTTTAAATAATTTTTGGGTATTTTTTGATGATTTGAAGGAATTTTGAGAAAAATACCATGAAATCAAGGAAAAATAAGATAATTAATAATGAAATAAATAAAACAGGGCGTGTGGGACCGGCTAGGGCATGGCCGGCCGGCCAAGGCCCGATCCCACGAGTTTTCATAATTTATTTTATTTTATTATTATTTTTGATGATTTAAAATACCATGAAATCAAGGAGTTTTTTCATGAAATTAGAGAAAAATAATAATAAAAAAATAATAAGGACCATGAAGTGTGGGCCGGCTGGGACCATGGCATGGCCGGTCGGCCAATGGTCACGCCCCACACACTCTCCTTAATTCTTTTTTGACGGACTCATAGAAGTACCACGAATCCGAAGAATTTCCTCAAGACAGAGATTTGATCAAACGAGAGAATTTTATCAAATCATGAAAAATAATAAAAGTGTATTAAAAATATAGAATTAGCGTGGAACTGACCATGACACGATGAGTTGATCGTGTGTCCGTGTCCCAGCGCCTTGGTCAAATATTTTTAATTATTTATTATTTTCTTCCCTATTTTGCATAGGTTCATCGTTTCGTCGTATTTTGAAATACTCGTTCGTCCGGTGATTGTTAATGCATCATCGTTGAATACACCTGCACCATTTGAAACAGGGATTACTCAAAGGTAGCTCCGATGCCCGGTCGTTAATTATTTATTACTAATTCATGAAATTAAATAGAGAATAATCCATGAAATGAGTAATAAAACGGATAGATGTTTACTGTTAATTCATAGGATCAGCTAAAGATTCGACTACGAACTCAGAACAATGAGTGATCGTTTCCATTCCATGGGATCGACGTTGATTCGACCATGGAATAGGAGAAATGATATTGCCATTCCGTGGGATCGTCGTTGATTCGACCACAAAATCGGAGCAATGATATTGCCATTCCGTGGGATCGTCGTTGATTCGACCACGGAATCGGAGCAATGATATTGCCATTCCGTGGGATCATCGTTGATTCGACCACGGAATCGGAGCAATGATATTTCCATTCCGTGGAATCGTCGTTGATTCGACCACGGAATCGGAGCAATGATATTTCCATTCCGTGGGATCGTCGTTGATTCGACCACGGAATAGGAGCAATGATATTGCCATTCTGTGGGATTATCGTTGATTCGACCACGGAATCAGAGCAATCTTATTGCCATTCCACGGGATCGTCGTTGATTCGACCACGGAATCGGAGCAATGAAGGGATAACTAACCTCATGGGTATATGCATAGCAGAATAAACTGACTACGATAGGAGCATTAATTATCCTGACATGACTTGCCGTTAAGCCATATCCTTTATATAGTCAGGTTAAACTCGTTGTTTGTTCATGAAGAAGATATTGCCCCGTAGAGCTGTCTATCCCGTGATACTATATAGAAATGACTGAAAGTATTCAGTATTCATGAGATTATGCCGTTGTCTAGACGTTGACTGCACATCTACATGTACTCTGAGAGAAAGCACTCTCCGTTGAGAATTCTATGAGAGACCCGTGTCTCAATACTCACATGCGATTGCTGAACCGATGGTCCGTACAATCATGAGTTTACGATTTTATCCCTTGTTGATAATCCACCATCTACAATAGTTTTATTCAATAGACTTATACAATCAATGAAAGCAATCAAAAATTGATGTCTATTCTTTTTAGATTAAGTATTCTAAACTTATTTATCCTTATTATATTATGTTTCCATGATTTCATCAAGGTTATCTTCATACATTTCAAGATTGTTAGAAAGAGTACCAATCTTTTGAAGATCATAAAAATCTCTAAATAATGCCCAGCAGACAACATGATATATAATTTCTTTTCGAGTATGAGCAGATTTTTTTTTCAGAAGTTCGTTTCTTCCTATTAGTTCAAGAACTCCTTCACATAGGCTTGTAGCTCTTATCTCAGCGAGAGATGGCATGATCTGATATGAACATAAATTAGAGAAGATCTCAAATCTTCCTTTATTAGAGGAATCCAAAACACTTTCCACTTCCTGGATACAGTATTCTTCTACAAATTCACTGTATGATCTTTTATTTTCAGTAAAACGGATTACATGAATCTTCCTAGTTAAAAGATCATGAAATCTACATGAGTATATCAAATTTGATATAACAATCTTTAAGTCCTTCATTGTAAACATTCATGAAGAATTTGAATAAGAGTTCGGTTTTAAGAGATTTTAACCACTCATAAAATGAAACCTTTTATACAGAGAATTCTTGAAATCTTTCTCAAAAAGGAATAACAGAAATATCCCATTTTTAAAAAAATTTCTATAACACAACCGTGTTTGGGAACATAGAAATTTGTTCTTTTGTAACAGTGTACTATTTTCTACTGTTCTTTCTGTCCCACATTCTTAAAAATGATATATCATCATAATAAAATAGTGGTTCAGAGATTTTTCCTTTTAAAGGAAGAGAGACAAAACTTGTCTTCTTAAAGTTACTTTTCTTACACCTTTTTGGTGTAAACTGAGTAGACCAAGGAATGGCAAGATAGTCTTTTTCTTTGCTTGTCAAGACATACGGAACAAAGGTCATTCTTCTTAATTCCTTTGTAACAAAATTGAGAGCCTTTTGCATTTTACGAATCTTGCACCCCTTCTGTGTATGATTTTTACTCCCACAAGAATAACAAAATCTGACATAAGAATTATGATGTGGATTATTACCTGTCTGTGTACGATTGTATAATGCTCCTTCCTGTTTCTCTACTCTTTGAGGTTTCAACTTCTTCCTTTATTTATGATCTTTATTCTTTGGGTGCGAATGATAATTACCTTCTTGTTTGTCCTTAGAATCTCCTCCATTATGTTGAGTATCTTCCTTAGGAGAATCCTGTGTTAGTGTACACTCGGATTTCACAAACTTCACTTCATTTTTAGGAACTGTAGTGCTATCACCTTTGTATCCTAAATCACGTATGTCTCCGTGACTTCTTCCTGAAGATAAGTTATTTGAGCTTTCATTAAGTCTTTTTAACATGGAGACATCCTCTTTTAATGAAATATTTTCATCAAGAGCAGAGTTGAGAGTTTCCTCTAAAAGCTTTATTTTGGAAAGAAAACCTTCTTCCTTTTCTTTGTAGAGCTCCTGTTGAGAGTGCAAGTTTGCTTTAGAGTTGCCAAGATCTTTTGCTAAGAGGCAGACCTTTTCTTGAGTTTTCTACAAGTCAATTTTACAAGTTTCAACATGATTATGTTCATTATTTATTCTTTTCTCATGATCACTCACTTTCTGTGTGACTTCTTCCTTTAGAAGCTCATTATCCTTAGAGAGAATTTCAACCTTTAAGGTTAGCTCTTGTTCTCTATTAAGTGTAGAGAAAAGTTCTTCAGAGATATAAAGAAATTATTTGCTAAATTCCTTTATTTCAAAAGTTTTCACACTTGATCTTTCATTTGAAATCTCAATCATGGATTTCAGAAATGTGTCGTTCGAGAACTCATCAATTGAGCATTCTAAAGAGTATTCTTCTTTTGAACATATGCCTTGCAATTCGTTAATCGAGCCTTTCTTAAGCTTTCGCTCTCGTTTGACTTTACTTTGGCCCATATCTTATAGGATGGATCGCACCAAACACAGATTATTAGATCTTTTCGTGTTTTCCTGCTCTGATACCAATTGAAAAGGCGAGGGTACCCCAAATATACCTCAAGCTATAAATTTTCCTTCTTATAAGTCATGTCCCCGAAAGTGATTATCTATAGACTAAGTCGAGATAATACAACAAATCGGTTCACAATTTGTGTGATCGTCTATGGATACGAGATTGAGACAATACAAATATGAAGTGTGTTTACTTGATACAAAGGTTCGGACTTAACCAAACTCAATAGGATTCACGTATCAAGTAAATAGGAATTAACGTTTGTGCAATTTACTTTAATTATAATAAAACAATTATAATTCAGAAATATAGAGTAAATGACACAACAAGATATTGTTAACAAGGAAACCGCAAATGCAAAAAAAACCATGGGACCTAGTCCAGAATTGAATGATCTCAGGATTAAGCCGCTATACAAAATAAGACAACTTCGTATAGTTGAGACCAAGCACCTAAACCTATAGTTCACCTAGTTCCGTCTGTATTCCCATGCCTCCAACCTGTAAAAAAGTCACGTACTTGGACCAATTCCTTTGGTTCGTATTCCAAACAGTAAAGGAACAACAAATCTGTTTGGTATCAACTCTCTTCAACTAAGTGGTATGAGTTGCGCAAAGGTTCCCTTGTTTATCTTAACATAAACTCCTTTGCCAGGTTCCAAGATCTATCTTATGTAAAAATTCCCAAAAGTAATTGTTAAGATTAAGCCAACAACACTCTTCAACCAAGTGATATGTGTTGATGCCGATCTTCCTCAATTAATCAATCCAATCTACCACAAGGATAAACCGATTATTAACTGGATCCTCTTTTTCCCAAACAAATATTGTGCACACCAAAGATTATAAAAAACACCAAGTAAGAAATCTTCAATATCTTCTTTGTCTCAAATCTTCTTAGATCTTCAATAAACACATGCACACAATCACTTGAATCTCTTGTAATCAATCACACACAGAACGGAGTCTGTTAACAACGGTTTATCACAAGATCGTCTTTAAATCTAACAACAGTCTAAAGATCCATGTTGAAACCTTGAACTAGTTTGAGTGAATCTTATATCAGAAGAGAAGATTCTCAAGCATAAACAAACTAGGTGCAATCAAAGTTCAACCACCGTTAGTCAATCAAATCAATATGAAAACTAAAGATAAACCGCAATATCTAGTTTCCCACCAACGGGTCGCGCTAGAGCTTCTCAATCCCAAAGAAGACTTTAAATTGAGTGGCCGTAAGAGATTTCACCTAATTAAATTACTCTCCTCTCCGATAGGCGGCTTCACCAGTAACAAAGACAAAAGAGTAAGTCTAGGTTATGCATGATTAGTTTGCTAGAAATGCAAACTCAAAGTATTTATAGACAAGGAAGTTTGGACACCAAGGAATTTCCAAAACCGAAAATATTCTCAAGATATTTTTCATTACTCCACCAAATTAGGTTTTCATAATTCCTGTGAATGCACTGTCCAAAAATAATGATCGAAATCTCCTTGGAAAATCTTTAATTGACAAATGTACATTACAAATTCTTATTTTCCATATATAATTAAAAACCCTTAATTAAAAAGATTCCTAACTTATTTAAATTCGATCTTGGGATTTAATTCCTTCTTAGCCATTAAGGAATATCTTTAAACAAAATAGAATAAGCATTAATGCACCGTGTTCAAAGAGTGACGACATCTTACTCTTGCAAGTCTTTACCATGCTTGCTCACTTGAAACCGATTTACCACACTTCCAAAAAAGTTTAGAATTGGTTCATCTGACTTTCAAGAACTATGTGATTGATCAAGTTCCACTCAATCACAACTCATGGGTTTACGGTTATACCAAAATAAGTTTCGGTTCTACATCCATGTGAGTACTGTGCATAGTTACACTAGCTTACCAAAGATATGGCTGACTAGGTACTAGGATCGGTTCCCCACATATATTTGGTATCTAACTTGTATGCACTGCACATGTCCATAGGATTGGTTCCGCCTTCCCAAAAACATGTTTCACATGTTCATAGGATCGGTTCCCCTTTTTTCCATAAACCTTTCTGCACCTTATACAAGGATCGGTTCCCATTGTGATGCAATGCACCTCTTACTAGGATCGGTTCCCCTCTTCCCAGTAATAATTTCAGACATACATAACCCGATCATACCCCAGGTGATTACTTAAGATCGGTTTCACTAATAAAAGTCATACCAATACATAAGTCGGGCCTCATGTGAATAGTTTTACCAAGAACACAAACAAGTCATGAGCGGTTATACTAATCACACATATTGGTTGTTCATAAGATATGCAATGAAGAACAACCCCAATAACGCCTTGCTATTTCCTTTTTGGTTCACAACACATATCATGAACTTACTTCCTTAGAACATATGTAAACATTGTTCCCTAGGATGAAATCCTCACCTCATACCCATACATAATCACAATAACATTCATACGGTTATGTTGATGTCTTATATACAAATTTTAATGGTTAAGCAAAAAACTTCATATTGTATTCCTTAATACTATGTCTATCTAAAGTGTTCATGCTTCGCAGTTTTATTTTTTCAATATGCACGACTTGAAAGATATGTTAGGGAATGAAATAGTTCAATTCAAATATCACTAACCTCAAGTGGAAGGATGATGTTGTCGTTGTATCTCCGCACTTCTTCACTTTTTCAAGTCTTCGCAGTACTTGTAATGTCTCACCCTAATAATTTCAAGATAACCTATATGTAGTTGACTCTAGTACATTTAAATAAAGTGACTCTTAAATGAGTTTTGCTTCACTAAAATATGACAACCAAACTTGACATACCAACGCTTGGTGGGTTCAACCGAGCAATGCTATAACACTGTATTACTCTAAAATAAATTTCATTCGCTTATTGTTGTAGACCATTGGTTGTTACAAAGAGTAGCTTTGTTCTTCTCAAGTATAAAGATCCTGATTAGAGCTACACATGGGTCGGGCAGGTTGGGTTTTAGATAATACCAACTACCAACCCAACTATAGCGGGTTTTTATTTTCATAACCAACCCCGCCCACACAAACATCCCGCCCGCTATGGGTCGGTCGGGTTCGGGTTTAAACCCGCTTCAGATTTTAGTTCAATATTTTCTGCAAGTTTTTCACCTGTAGTGCTTATATTTGTACCTTCTTTATATTCAATGATCATTCACACACACATGGTTTAAAGTTTAAACATACTTCTTACTTAAGTTCTTAATTACTTAACAAAACAAACCATAAACATAAGTCTTCATTGTGTACACTAGTACTTCCAATAAAAACAAGTTTAAACAGTACTGCTACTTCACAGTTAAGATTAAAACTTAAACAATAAAAGTTTACAGATTAACAATAAGTGACTCATGTCTCTTCTATCATCTTCAAGTCTCTCCCCCGAAATTTTCATACCTAGTAATTTCACAAATGAAGATTAAGTGTTGATTTCGATTATTGGTGAAGATTCGAAGTAGTTGTTGTTGTTGTTGTTGTCGTAGGTGAAGAATAAGAACTAAGGAGGAAGAAGAATAATTGAGGGGGACGAACAGAGAGGAAGAGACTAGAAATTGGAGAGAAAGAGGGTTATCTTATCTACTAGTACCACTAGGGTTTCAATAACGGACGTCTAGGATTAGTTTTATTAATGGTATATATTTAGCGGGTTTTTTCGGGCGGGTTCGGGCAAGTTTTAGCTAATACCAACTACCAGCCCAACTATAGCGGGTTTTTATATTCATAACCAACTACCAACCCGCTGCGGGGGGGGGGGGTTCGGATTAAAAACTCACGGGTTTAATGGGTACAGACGGGTTCAGGTAAGTTGGGAGGATATTGTGCAGCTCTAATCCTGATAGTGCACAACATCCATTCTTCTGTTATGACCCAAAAACTGCAATGATGAAAAGACTTGAAAATTTAAAGGATTTTGAAGTAATCCCTCATACTAACAACCTTGTTTCATTGAAATCTTTAGGAAAAACAACATGTAAGAAAAGAAGGTTATGATCGATATTATCATTTGGTAGTGAGGGGAATGATTGGGTAGCCTTATTCTTAACATTTGAAATGTATTAGCTACTGAATTCATTATAATTAATCAGCTGCATCAAGTTTGAACTTTATGAATTTTTATTAGAGTTATATTGTAACTTTATGAATCCACATTATTAGATCTATCTCCTAACTCTAATCCACTGAATTCCAAACTTAGTTTACCGATCCGGGACACTATGCACAATATGAAACCTACATAAGCAATAATATGTAATACCTAAATATGATAAAAATAATACCAATCACACAACACCAACGATTAAGGGAAAACTTCCACTATGACAAATAATGGGTAACACCTATATCTCCCAAATTGGGTTTCCACACAACTTCAAGGTGCATGTAGCACTAGGATAACAATGCCCTCTTTCTCTACTCACTCACCGCTAACACCGCTAACGATGGATAACTAATTCTTTACCAAATAATTAGGTAGATTCAACCAATAACAAAACAAGGAAGATGAGAAACTTACTACTACTAGAATTTGAACAAACCCTGGAAACCTTTTGAAGACATGTAGGATGCGGTGGATAAATCTTCACCAACAAAACCGTTTCGTCGCTAGAACACCTTTCTTCTTCAAGCTCACATAATTTTCACCAAACTTATCTAATGGCTGTTACTTCTTTTCCCTCTCTACTTATCTTCATGTTTTCTTCACGACAGCTCTTTATATCCCCCTTATTTGATAAGGGATACTTGATTTTTGGGCCATAAGGAGTGACCAACCCAACACTATCAATCATGATTATTTCATTTTATTTTATTATTATTATTTATTATTTTATTTTTTTGAAGCATATCATGATTCTGTATATTGCCCCTTTATGGTTGTTATCAATACTTTTCAACTTAGGGAACTCAATGAGTTAGTCCAAGACACACCTTATGTGCCATTACTTTACCATGATGGTCCACCTCTTTCTAGTCAAACTTATGTTAATCTCATTTGGTATGGAAATTTCAAACCTGACCAAAGAGGATTTAGGTGCTTAGAGCGTCTGCAGCGGCGCGAGTAAACCTAAAGAGCAAAGACTAAAAAAAAAGACCATATATGGGTTTAGTACCTTGAGAGACGCAATGGTAGACGAGTATTTATAGTCAAGCGTACGTATACTCCCCGTCTCTTTGCTGAGCGTTGATATAAATTGCACCTCGTTCAAGCGGGGATAAAGATAACGCGCGACGTGGTGCGGTTGTAAAGATTACGCCCGATACCGGGCGCACATAAAGTTAACGCATGTAGGTGGAGCGTCTGTATAATCAAACGCCCGATGAGGCTCACTTAAACTCAACGCCTGATGACAGGCGTTTATATAATAAACTCCCCATAGGGCGTACATATAGTAACCGCCTGGAAACAGGAGACAAAAGATCCATCACCACTTGCATCTCCTTTTTTGGTTGACCACGAACTATTGCAGATATTATACTTCAGCTGACAATAAGGCGGGAATGCGCAGTCTAACTGCTGAGAATTACCGACGATAAGGCGGGAATACGCAGTCTAACTGCTAAGAACTATTACGGATATTGTGAACGTTGCCGGAATTAGAAGCTAAATCTTTAATTATCATTACCTGATGAGTTGCAGAAGAAGTTAAAGAAATGGATGCAGATGTTGTTGCGGGTGTTATTGCGGTTGATGATGTTGTTGTTGTGGGCGTTGATGATGATGACGCTGGTGTTGTCGAAGTGGATGTTGGTGTCATTGTTGATTCCAATGTCGTGATACCGACATTGTAAGTCATGGTTCCATCAGGTTCATAGAGACCATAGTTCCTTTCTGATGTCGGACCGGGTTTCATATCCTCATTAAACAAAGCAAATAAATAAACGTCAAGTTTCTAACTAGGCCTCAAAGGAGTTCCTTCATTTTCCATTTGCCTTCTCATTTTATGTGGTTGCGCCAACTTCATTTTGATCACCTTTTGATGGCCATCCTGTTTCAGAAACTTTAACTTCCAAGCCACCAAAGCCCATTATTGCAATAGAAAAAATAACAGCATCAACTTGTGCGTAAAGCATGTTGTCGTAGTTTAACTTTGTATAAGGATCGACCATTCCTGGGTTAGGGTTAAAAAGTACGTAATCCAAAGGAATTTTAGTAGGAGCATCTTTGTAAGCAAAATACGGGTAAGCATTGATCCAAAATGGAGCTCTATTTGTGTACAAGAATTGTAACAATTGCTTCATAACTCCACTCAACTCGTCTTCGAAACTTCCAGCCGAAGGTGGGTAAGAATTGCTTAAAACAGCTGCAGAATTCGCTGTCGAAACATGCATATATGTATCTAGTCATAACTGCACTAGTGCTTGATGAATACTAACCATAGCTAGAACTACATTTGATATTAACGTTTTATCGTCCATCGAGAAAATTTCATTACCAACTGCAATTCCAGATATCCTCATTGCCGGAAAATACTGACAATAAGGCGGGAATGCCAAAATAAGTGATCGAGTATGACTCGGACCGGACAAGACTAACGTTTTGTTTCCAAATTTCCTTAAATACTTGTCAATAGTCGACACTTGTTCATTGAGTGAGTATACTGGAATTTTTCAACGTTGAGTCGATACTTATTAATCTTAAAAAAAATTAATGGAGCGTGAACTTTATCACCGCCTGGCAACAGGCGGGGACTTTATATACGCCTGAAGACAGGCGTGAACTATAACACCGCCTGAAGACAGGCGTGGAATATATCATCGCGCGAATGGCGCGTACCTTATATCTGCGCCTCATGACAGGCGTTAACTTCAGCTACGCCCGATGAAGCGCACATTTAACCAACGCGCCATTGGGGCGTATTTTATTTCTACGCCTGATCGCGGGACGAACACTATACCAACGCTTGACATCAAGCGTAGACTTTACAACCGCCCGTTCAGAAGCGAACATTATATAAACGCTCGACTAAATTTAAGTTTAGTCTTAGTCGGGGACCAAATTTAGTCGCAGAATTTGGTATAGTCTAGTATTTACTCGATAGTCCGTCCCACTACGGCTGGTTCTCACTACAAATTTTTAGTCTTAGTCGTCCGCTGCAGACGCTCTTAGAGCATCCACAATGGACGACTAAAACCAAAATTTTGGTCCAGAAACCTCACGCAGTCGAACGGATTAAAGATTAAAAACCAGATTAAAACCAAATATTAGACTATATTTGGTCTGGAACCCGGATCAAAACCAAATTTGGTCGAGTGAAGTTTAAAAGTTCGTTTGTTAATAGGCGATCTTTTAAATTACGTTTCAGTTGAAGCGGGGTATATTTTTCGTGCCGTTAGTAAGGCATGTATATAATGAACGCTTTAATTAGGCGTTAGTAAAATTTACGCCCAACTAGGCGTTGGTAAAATGTACGCATGTTGACAGGCGACCATTATAAGTTCGCCCCAATGACATGACCTATAATACACAGGTTGTTAGTTGGTGCGACCAATTTTGAACCTCTACGGTGATGGTACACGTAGTTGCATGCATGAATTGAGTTCTTAGGAGGAAAAACAAGATCCGTGTTCTTCCAAGATGCCACAAGGACTTGTGCAAACCCTATAAACAAATTCTTATTTGGCTTCATTTTGACATAATATGGATTACCCAAGACGAACAAGACAGTGGATAATAACATTAGTAGGACAACAACACCGAAACCAAATTTTCATCCTTTATGGTCTTGAATATAGACGATAATGGTAACGACAACCATGATTGAAACTCCAACAGATGCATAATACCAATTGCCTGACTTCAGGCGTTGATTTGAAGCACGCAAGCGAGCATATAGTGGTCGTCTGCCCATCAGGCGTGAAGAATATAAACGCCCCTTGTCTGGCGTTTGTGAAATGTACGGCCCACTCTGAGCGTGAGTGAGATGTACGCCTCATACAGGTGTGAATTGTATGTCCGCGCTACACCACACGTAATATATATCTCTGCTTGACCAAATATACTCGGCTACCGTAGCGTACCACCATGGACTAAACCCTAATTTTTGACTATTTTTTGGTTTTTGGTCTTTGGTTTTAGTCGCACCATTGCAGTTGCTCTTAGAGCGGTTTTTCAGAGGGGTTTAAAATTTAATTCACTGAATACATCTTTTCTGGGGTGTATAGATAGATACTTCTGGCCTGCCTTTTTTTCTTTTACCGGTGTCGGTCACCGTGAAATACTGTAGTTATAAAAAAGAAAAGGTTATGGTATCAAATTTGGTTTTCCAAATTGTCTAATTTTCACGTCATTGGTTTGGCATAGTTAAAATGAACCAGTAATTGCACTGTAAAGTTCATTCAAGAAGTGAAAATGAATCGGTAACTGCTGCTCATATGTTTTGCTGGCTTCTCAGTGTGTGTATATGCAGCTGTTGTTGGACACGAGCCTTGCAATGCATTTTGTAGTGGCGCATCAAAAGTTGGGAACGGGAATACATTTTTCCTGCAAAAAGAACATCTATTAATTACAACGATATGAGCTTCATTTCTAAGTATGGCAACTTCTCCTTGGTCTACATACAATACAAGGTTGGTCTAAGATAATCCATTGGGGATATTTTAAGATTTTGGCAACAAATTTACCAAGAAGCTACTGTTTCTTGCATTATAAAAACGTCTACAGATTACTGCCCAAAAATCAGTATGCCACACACAAAAGTACTCATTTCCCTTCAGTTTCTATGTGGTGGAAATTATTTAGAATGGTGCTACAATCTTCCAAATTCTTCTTATACACCCACTTCACTAGTTGTTAGATTAGCATCAATATTCAAGAGGTGAGCAGAGGAATGCCATTAATGTTGGTTTTTTTTTTCTTCCTACTAGTAGATAGATGTGGTACTCATGGGTCTTCGTTAACTTTAAAGAAAACTAAATTTGCATACATTTGGGTGGGTTGGTAACTCTGAGATTCAATGTCCTGGGCAGTGCGCTTTCCCTTTCCACCAACCGATTTACGAACCACAGGGTTCGCCATTAGTTGCACCAAACAATGATGTTTGGCTAGTTTATTAGCTAGAACAGTGACAAATCCGCTTCCGCTTGAATCATGATAAGTCAACAAAACCTATCAAGCTGTAGATTCCAAGGCAGCTAACGGGGTGTCAATTTATTTGGGGGTGTACCGATCCAAATGTAATGACTATTTTATCCTATATGTATTTTGATACACCCCCAGACAATTTGGTATCCCTGTCATGCGTCTCGTGCCTCGTACTTGGCTAATAAAAGATGACAAAGTTGGAGATGGGTATCTTGACCTTTTTTTCGATCCTAGTGCAGCATAGATATATGGTTTCGCTAGCTAGGGTGCACCATCATCATGGTCCATGATGACATTTTTGAGACTCAAATGATCTACGATCTCCTTCTACTACCTAGTCAAGCATCCCGTGATAACAAGTTAATAAGGCAAGGCCTAGATGGCGTGGTCTATTCATAGTCTGTAGGTACAGAAAATCACTCTGCCACGTGTCCGAGGAAGATTGGGCGAGATAATGAGAAGAATCTTCGAGAAAGATATTATTCACCACTTCCGAAGGAGTGTAAGTGAATAGTCTAATCAACTGTCAGATCTTCCTTAACAAGGTCCCATTAGCAAAGGAGAACTAACTTACTCGGAAAGATATCTAGCGAAGTAGAGCTACATTGCTCGGAAAGATATCTAGTGAAGTAGAGCTAACCTACTCGGAAGGGCATCTAGCGAAGTAGAGCTACCTTGCTCGGAAAGACATCTGGCGAGGTTGACATAACTTGCTCGAGAAGACATTTAATGAGGTATGGATTGTTGCACGAGAAAAGGGAAAGGGCACGAAGTCGATTGCGCGAGGTATGACTTGTTGCCCAAGAAATAGTGAGGTTTCCCGAAGTAATAACTCGAAGTGTGGATTGTTATGCAAGAAAAGGGACAGCTGTCCCCGACATGAACCGATCTTTAAGGAAAAAAGTAAGCATAAAAGTTGTTTAGAGCGAGATAAAAGCGTCAGTCCGAGATAAATCGAGTTGTATTCCATTATGTAATTTTGCCCTATAAAAGGGGAGACTTAGCCTCCTGATAAGGGTTTGGGACATTATTGGAGAGAGAGAGAGATAGAGAGAACTTTTGTAAGAGAGCAATCTAGATCTAGAGTGTTCTTGAGCGACTTGTAACCTAAGGTATTAAGGATTTTAATAAAAGAGAAGAAGATTTGTGTATAAACTCGTTCTCATTTAACTTTGTACTTATCTAATTCGAGAGTGGGTGTAACTATGGATTTTCTGTAGTTACATTTTGGCGCCGAGAAACAGGGATCTCATGTTGAGATTTTAGTCTCACTTGAGATCGTTTGGGAAATCTGTTATCACACAAATCACTAAGTGAGTTGTTACTTTGCAAGAACTGGAGAATAGTGGTCAAGGAAGCCTGATAGTGCTAAAAGAGGAAAGGTAGATCTGAAACCTGCTGACCGGAAGGAAAGAAAGCTAGATCTGGTCAAAAGCCGGTAAATCAGAGAAAGAGAGTTTAACAGGTTGTCCATGGCAAGAGTACCGGAACAAGCACGGCATCTCATCGCATCAAGGAGAAGCTTGCGTCTAGCAGGAAGAGGAGGCAGGATGGAAATAGGCGAAACATCAAGCAAAGGAGGAAGGCAGGGTGAGATCCAACAGAAGAGGACGAACGTTAAAGGGAAGGATCGATCCATACCGTTAACACTGAAACGTAGGTGGAAGAAGAACCTCTGCAAGAGAACGGAGGGGAAACTGCCGGTGAAGAAAATATGACATTGGAGCAGATCAGAGAGGTGATGCGCTTAGAAAGGGAAAGGGAGAGAGATCTAATGGAGCAAATGACCATACTCATGAGGCAAAACGCGATCTTGGTACAACGAAACAACCAACTTGATGAAGAAAGGACTATTCGAGATGCACGAGGTGAAACTGGTATGGGAGAAAACGTGAACCAAGGAGGGGAAGTGCCTCAGGATGAACAGGAAGGAGAAAGATGAGAACGGAGAAGGAGACGTCGAATAGAAAGCAGCGAAGAAAGGTTGCTGAGGAGAGCCTTGGAGGGAACAAGATGGGAAGACCAAAGACGGCGATTTTGGGAAGAAAGAACTCGGGAGGAGGAGAGACTTCGGGAAGAAGAAAGGCGAAGAGAAGCTGAGAGAATCCGGAGGGATGAAAGATCTCGGGAAGAACAAAGATACAGAGAACAACAGTGGCAGGAGGAAGCAAGGAAGTATGCAGAGGAAGAAGAGAGATACCGAGCAGAGAGAAGGGGACAAGAGGTAGAAAGGAGAGAAGGTGATGGTGAGCGAAGTAATATGAGGAGAAAACGAAGGCGAGAAGAAGGAAGGGACGAAGTTAATCAGACAGTCCTAAACGAAATACAGGAAATGAAAGCATTACTCAATAATCCACGAAGGGGAGGAAGATTACAGTTGGCTGAAGCAATTGTGGAAGCTGACAAATCACCATTCTCGCGCGAAGTACTAGAGGGAAGAATCCCAGGAAGGTGTTCACTTCCTACCTTCGTAAGCATATTCGACGGAACAGGGAATGTTGTGCAGCACCTGAAACAGTACACTATCTCATTAATGCAGTGGGCGAGGTATGAAACAGTACTGTGCCAATATTTCCCAGCTAGCTTAACCGGGGAAGCCTCAAAATGGTTCGAAGGATTAGCAGAAGGTTCAATCTCGTCGTTTAAAGATTTGCAGAGAGTATTCCTGACAACTTACATAAGCAATAACATGTTAAGGCCAGGAATAGAAACCTTGTTCAACTTGCGAAGAAAGCCAGGCGAAAACTTGCGAAGTATAATTACGAGATGGAGAACCGTGTGCAGTGAACTCGCGGGAAGGGTAGATGAGAGAAATTTCATCCTGGACTTCGTAAATGCATTAATACCAACCGACCTCTTGCACACACAGCTCTTCGGAATTCGTAACACAATATCAATGAGTGAACTCCGAGAATATCAAGAGGAGTACATGGCGTTGGAGGAGAAACAAAGGGAGGCAATTGAAGCAGCCCCAATTCAATCCAAGGAGGGGAACTCACGTCTGCTGCCCAGAATAACAAATTTGATAGATGGCGATATGAAATATGAGGATGCAGAACCATTGGCAATAATACCCGCGAAGCTGGTAGCAGTATCCAGTGGGGACCAAGAATGGATAGATCAACATCCGAGGTATATCGATCCCAGACCTCGGAATTATGAAGGGTTCCGAGATGATAATCCGAGGAACTCACGAAGATACCTACCGGGGCAGCAATATGGGAGAAATAAACCGCAGTTCGAGGACGTAGTTTTGCCCGAGCTCAACACCACTGTCGAGAAGATATGTGAATCAATTGTCCTGACGGAAGAAATTCCACCCCCGGGAAATTTTGGGGTGGAGACCTTGTCAAGTGTGAGAAATAATGACTTTTGCAAGTATCATTGCTTCCATGGACACCGCACAGAAGATTGCAGAAACATCCGATGAATAATACTTCTCTTAATTGAAAGGGGGAAACTCAAGCATTTCTTGGCAAATTCATGACCCATACCCCTGCCACCACCTCCAAGAGGTGATCAAAAGCAATCAAAAGTATAAAGAATCGAAATCAACAGAGGAACATAGAAGTTAAACTGCAACTCCATCATTCACTCTGCGAAGAATATACAAAACTTTCATGATAATATGTTACAAAGGGTTCATAAGCGGGATTTTGAAGGAAACGATATATACAACATCACAAAGAAAGAGCCGTTAGAAGAGTGGCAGAGAAGGACTATTTATTTCTCAGCAGCATATTCCCCGGAAGGAGGAGCTTCACACACGGATCCTTTGGTGATCACTTTGAACTTCGGGGAGCGTACGAAGTGGGAAGAATGTTCCGTAGAAAAAAAATAAAGTATGGGAAATAGATAGGATCTTGGTGGACACAGGGAGCTCGGTGGATATTCTTTTTTACCACGTATTTAAAGCAATGGGCTACCGAGATTCGGATCTGGTACCATCGACCTATAATATCTATGGGTTTAACGGAGTAGCATCGAAACCAAGAGGGGAGTTGGTCGTGAAAATATTCGCAGGGGAACTTGAAACCGAGGTAACAGTATGCGTGGTGGATGTAGAATCTCCTTACAACGCTCTGATTGGACGACCATGGATACATGGGATCAAGGGAATAACATCCACATATCACCAAGCTATCTGATTTCCTATGCCAAGCGGTATTGGCGAGATAAAGGGAGATCACAAGGAAGCCAGAGAGTGTAACGATAAATATGTGCACAACTATGACGAGAAGATAAAGCGAAAGAAGGAACAAAAGAAGAGAGTGGGAAGAGGAATTAATGGTGTATATGGTCAAAGAAAAACAAGGATGGGCTATCCCAAGTGAAATCCCAGAAGATAAGGACGAGCCCGTGCAGCAATTAAAGGTTCCGTCTCCGCTCAGAGACCCAATCATGAACTTCGCAGCAGTAGAACCCACGCAAGAGATAAACTTGGGCAGCGAAGATGAAACGAAAACGGTGAAGATCGGAACGACGATGGAGGCGGATGAAGAGGAAAGGTTAATAAATCTGTTGAAATAATACAGTGATATCTTTGCATGGGGCATGAACGAGATGCCTGGGATAGATCCTGAAGTTGCTTGCCACAGGTTGGATATAAACCCAGCAATCAAGCCAATAAGGCAACGAATACGAAAAATAGCCACTTCTTATCACGAGCAAATAGAGCAAGAATTACATAAAATGTTAAAATCGGGAATAATAAGACCCGCGAAGTATCCAACATGGATAACCAACATGGTGATAGTACCAAAGAAGACTACAGGAATAAGAATATGCATAGATTTTAGCGACTTGAATACACTTCTCCAAAGGATAGTTTCCCTCTACCCAATATACCGCAAATGGTGGAGTCAGCTTCAGGGTACAAGAGGTTAACTTTAATGGACGGTTATTGTGGATACAACCAGATACCACTCGCGGAAGAAAACCAAGAGCACACGGCCTTTTTCGCTCCTAGAGGCTTGTATTGCTACACGAGAATGCCGTTCGGACTGAAAAACGCAGGGGCAACTTACCAGCGGATGGTGGAGAAGATTTTCGCAAAATGGGTGCACAACAAGCTGAAGGTCTACGTCGAGGACATGCTGGTTAAAACTAAGGAGTCAGGGGACCATGTTGAAGACTTGAAAGAAATCTTCGAGCAGATGAGGGCATTCAAAATGAAAATAAATCCTGCGAAGTGTATATTCGGAGTGGAGTCAGCGAAGTTCCTGGGGCACATCGTGTCCGAGAAAGGGATCGAAGTAGATCCATCCAAGGTTCAAGCCATATTGGACATGCCATCGCCAGCGACGATAAAAGACGTGCAAAAACTGAATGGGCATTTGGAAGCTTTGGGAAGATTCATTTCTAAATCCTCGGATAGATGCAAACACTTCTTCGATATTTTGAAGAAGGGAACACAATTTTCGTGGACACAAGAATGCGAACAGGCCCTACAAAATATAAAAGAGTATCTTATCAACTTATCAATTCTCCAAAAGCCCGAGCCAAATAAAGAACTACTGATTTGTCTCGCAGCTACACTAAACGCCATCAGTTCAGTGTTGCTTCGGACAGATGGAGGCGTTGAAAAGCCTATCTTTTACATCAACAAAACACTCAATGCTGCTGAAAAGAACTATACAAAGATTGAAAAGTTGATTCTAGCACTGGTGTATTCATCAGAAAAACTAAGAACTTATTTTCAGACTCAAAAGATAAAAGTTCTAACGAGAATCCCTATAGAGTCAGCTTTAAAGAATACGAGGAGAGTTGGGCGAGTTGAAAGATGGAACACCCGAATAGATCAATTCGGATTAAAATACGAGGTACAAACTTCAACGAAGTCACACATAGTTGCGGAATTCCTGGCCGAGTTCCCAATAGAAGAAGACGAAGGAGTGGAAGAAATGTTGGATATAGATGAGGAGCGTCCGGATCCTACAGATCTACTGAAATAAAATCACCCAAAGAGATGGGAAATATTTGTAGACGGATCATCCAACAGCGCTGGAGGAGGAATGGGAATAGTATTTACTTCGCAAAAAGGAGCAAGGACAGTATTTTGCTTCCGACTGGAATATAAATCCACTAACAACGAGACAGAATATGAGGCAGTCATACATGCCTTGAGGCTGGCTATCGAGATGAAGTTGGAAGAAATAAGAATAACTAGCGATTCTCAGCTGGTAGTCAGGCAGATAGAAGGGAGGTATTAAGCGGACGATGCAGTGATGAATCGATATTTGTAACTCGTGAAAGAATATTCAAAGGAAATACCTAATATAATATGGAGACAAGTAAGCCGAGATAATAACAGACACGCAGACGCTTTAGCCTTTATTGCATCAATGATAGAAGACACCTAGGAAAAATATATCCGAATTGAAAGGTTTATGCACCCTTCAGTAACAAACGAGTTGGAAGACGAGAAGTCTGTGATGATAGTAGAGGGTAGTGCATCTGACGAGATGGAAGAAGATGACTGGAGGACACCTATTCACAAATACCTCGAGAAGGGTGATCTGCCTAGAGACAGGTTTGAGGCGCACAAAATCAAAGGGAGATCCACAAATTATGAACTAAGAGAAGGAATCCTATATCAGAGATTATTCCTAGGGCCACTATTGCGATGCTTGTCACGAGAAGAAGGAGTGAAAATTATGAAGGCAATACATTACGGTGATGCTAGAAATCACAGCGGAACCAGATCATTGGCTTATAAAACCAAGACACAGGGATACTTTTGGCCGAGCATGCATAAATACGCAAAGGGTGTGGCAACGAGGTGTGAAGATTGTCAAAGATTAGGAAAGCGTATACATGCACCCTCGACAAGCCTAAATTCCGTGCTAAGTGTGTGGCCGTTCGCCATATGGGGAATAGATATCGTGGGGCCATTTGTTGCCGGAAGCTTGCAGCGGAAGTACCTTATAGTGGCAATGGACTATTTTACAAAATGGGTTGAGGCAAAACCTGTGAAGAACACACGAGATGGTGACATATACGATTTCATACTTGAGCATATCATATGTAGGTTTGGAGTCCCTCTGCAAATCGTTTCTGACAACGAGATGCAATTCGAGGGGGAAAACGTGAAGATGTTATTTAGCGCTTTTAAGATACAGTCCGCGAAGTCGACCCCGCTATACCTACAGAGTAATGGGAAAGCGGAGGCAACAAATAAGACAATAGTAGCCACTTTAAAAAAGAAGTTATACGGACATCACCATAACTGGTGCGAAGAAGTTCCGAAGGTGTTATGGTCATACAGAACCACAAGGTGAGAAGCAACATGAATGTCCCCACTTTGTTTGGCATACGGAGTTGAGTCAGTTCTGCCTACTGAAATCATGTTCCCCACTACAAAACAAGAAGCCTGGAAAAAGGGTTTAAACTCGGACATGATCCTAGCAAAGTTAGATGACTTGGAGGAAAACAGGGAGATGGCTCTACAACACATGACGAACTATCACCGGAGACTATCTCGTGAATACAACAAGAGGGTGAAAGAAAGAAGTTTCATCCCAGGGGAGCTGGTTCTGCGCGAGATACCCCCATATCAAAAGGGACCCGGAGGAAAACTGGAGCCTACGTGGGAAGGACCTTTCATCGTAAAAAGAAAGGTGGGAAACAGAGCTTATGAATTTGCGGACTGTGAAGGAAAGGATACAGACAGTAACGGGGACATCGTATATGGCGAAGTAGAAAGGCAAGGTCACAGACTGGACCACCCGTGGAATCCAATTTACATCAAGAAGTATTATCCATAAGCAACAGAAACTCGTGAAGAATTGATAAATAAATAAATATATATATATATATATATGTATCAATCAAAAAATGAATGAACTATTTGTTGAGCAACATTGGAAAATCAACAGAAACAAAGCAAAAAAAAAAAAGATGCAAATTCAAAACATGAGAATGCGAGGGCCACAAGTAAGACCTCATTTAGGAGGTCTGCTTACGACCTTCAAAATAGGCGATCGTAAGTCCTATATAAAACCTCTACTTAGGGAGGCTGAGACCTCGTGGCGTGCAACCTAGTTCGCACAAAGTGCAAGGGGAAAATGTAAGACCTACACAAGCGTCAAGAGATAATCTCAGATGTGGACAACCAACAGCTTGGGGCAATCGTAAGACCCATCCACCGAGGGCCCCAATTGGGTTACCTTCGGTGAGGGGTGTAAGAACTAGCCAGTGGAGAAGAAGATGGCCTGGTGTAGTTCTTCCGCTCGGTCCCAAAACCACCCCAACTAGGTTGTGACTTCGTAACCAGGAGCCATATCGGCGAAAGGGCACGAAGTCACGAAATAACTGATGCCTAAGCCCAAAAGCACGGGGGTATTCAGAGGGGAAGGGACGGCACCCTCCTTTAGGGAGATGAGTGACCACCAAAGTCGGAAATGTTACGGGGTTGGTACTCACGGGAGTAGGTAGGCCTGTGATATTGTTGCATAT
>JAJJWX010001947.1:0-16705 GCA_023529315.1 Papaver bracteatum
GTTTGATTTATTAGAATCTTTTTCCAGCTGTAGGGGTTGCTATTGATCTTTTCTCTAATGCAATAATTGCTGCTTTCGTTATTTTGGACAATTTCCCTATCTTAATTTGTTTAAATCTAGCCTATGGGTCTTATGTTTTATCCATTTTCTTCATTGATGCTCTTAATCTTTCTTAAGATAAACGTTCCCATTGTTCTCAAATGGTTTATGGTTTGTCTGTGAGTATCATTCTTTTGATGCTTGCTTTTAGAGTGTTTGTTATTACTAGAGTTCTTCCTAGTCATGCTTATCTAATTTAAGTCTTCTTCATCACCTTAATTGTTTATTTTAATGTTTCAATGAAGTGTTTGCCGTTTCTCTGGCCTATAAAGCTCCAAATGTTGTCGATTTCACCAGTTTTCCCTCCCTGCGGCCTAACTATTTTGGTCCTGTGTCAGATAAATGAATTAAGGTCTGGTATATTTTTAGTGTAAAATAGTTATCACCCAGTGGTTTAATTGTTTTGAGTCGACTGATAGTAATTCCCTACGCTGTTCTCTTACTATTCTGGTGTTCTGTCAGACTAATGTTCGTCTGGTTCTAAGGTCTTTCTGTAGAATAGTTAGCTCCAGCGGTATCTTTTTAATTTTGGCCAGCATTACCCGGCAATCATCCATTGTTTCTAACTTCTTACACGGCAATCATCCGTGTAGTTTCTTTCTTTAAGTAAAGCTAGTGTTCAGTCTCAGGGGGTGGTTCCTTTTTGAGACTTTCTATTTTAGTCTCTCTTCCCTTAATCAGTCTTTCTTAGGGTATGTTCAGTTCACGTTTTAAAATTCAATAATCAGTTCACGTTCTTAAAGCTTCCAATAATTTATTAGGACTTAGTTTTCATCCTTGGCCTTTTCATACTGCAGCTTTTATACATTGCAAACTTAATATTTCATACTGCAGCTTTCAAGCAATAAACTTGGTGTTTAAAATCATTTGTGAGATAGTGAAAAATGGCAGCTCACACCTATCTCCTCTCTCCTCTGAGTTCTTTCTCCTCCGGCTCATTCTAACCGTTGGGTTTTGTCTTTTTCTGTGTAACGGCTTCCTCAACGGCTCTTTCTCACCGGATTCTTTCACCGGAACTTCTACGGTATTCCTCTGATGCTTAATTTCTGAGTTTTGGTTGGGTTGTCATGAAGAATAATACTCACTCAACTGCTAACCTTCAACCTTCTATCAGTCCCAACCCTAATCACTCGCTTTGCTATGCAATCTCCCAAGCTCAATCGTTTCAGGGTTACAATTGCATTGCAATTACATTCACCGCAAAACCTACTACCAAATCACTCAATGCACTTGCATCACACAAATCACACAAATCACTTGTTTCAAGAGAATCACACAAATCACTTGTTTCAATAGAATCATACAAATCACTTGTTTCAATAGTATCACTGGCATCACACAAATCACCTTTACAAATCGACTCAATTACCCCCCCAACCTTCCCATTTCGATTCGCTTGGAGCTGGAACTCTTTGAAGATTTTAAGGACTACATCAACAGTTTTTCAATCCTGCTGAGTCGTGTTTTTCTGGATCTCTTTCTTCTGAGATGCTGGTCGGATTGGTCGGACTGGGTGTGCAGACCTTTGGCTGACCTTTCTATGCCTCCTTCTCTAGCTATCCTATTGCTGTTGAGATGGTTGAGTCCTAAATGGTTGAGTCCTAAATGGGTATCCTCAAAACCTTCTTACTTTCTCTTCTTATGCTCTGATGTGAATGCTACATTGCTATTGTTCTTGTTCTCTTCTATTATTGTTGGCTATGGGAGGTATTCTAATTACTGGGAATTTGATTGTATCTCTTGGGAGTATTCAAATGTGCTATCAACCTATACAAATTCAAACCCGAATACTTCCTATTCCCCCCCTGAATCTATTTGATTCTAACAATATCCAGTTCTATGTCAAACTCTTACCTCATACCCACAATAACATTAACATTAACAGCTTAAGATTCAAAAAGCTTCATTTTCAAAATACCAGAACAAAAGTAAGAGTTTACCACAGTTATCCAAAAAGTTACAATACCCAAAAGCTAAAAAATCCCAAACAACGGAAAAATGTTTACCAACTAGAAACCAGAAACAACTTCCCTTTCACTCTGTTAAACCAAAGAAGTAAACTTATCAGTATCAAGGTCTTACTGGAAACCGGCTTGAGTCTTACTCCGAGTCCCCTGACTCACTCTGCGAGTCTGACTCCGAGTCCAATACACCCTTCGAGTTCCATGCGCATGGCTTACAGAATGAGGTTGAACTTCAACTTCACCACCTTCCGGAATGAATGGGGCAGCCTCAGAAGCAGTAGACGAGGTCCTTGCTGGTGCTGGACCAGCTGGTCCAGACGTCTGGCCCGTAGTACGAGTACCTGCAAATATGGATCGACCAATCTTACCCACTGTAGGACAAAGAGCATCAAGAACTGGAAAGCGCATAGGCTCATCTCTGTGTATCGGCAGGGCAGCCAATTGACGCACGATCCCTCTCTCTCTCGATTCAAGGGTTATAGACTGATACCCAATTCGGCTGACTCCAGAAATAAGGAATCGATCAGCAACAATTGCAACTACCTCATGCACCTCAAAAGGGCCAAATTTAGGGTGGAAAGCATACATAACCCAATGTTCCCTATTACCCATCTGTGGATGAGATGCAGCACGGGTCATTCCAGTAACATATCGATCATTTCCTCCAGGAGATTGAGGTGCACTACTTCCAATATCTCTTTCATGGTGCAAATCTGCAAAAGGATTGATAAATTCCTGCTCTCGGGGAGTAACTTTGGTCTGAACGAAATGACTTCGAAGCCGATCGACTGGAGAATCCATCATCAACTCATGCAGAACTGCACCAGGAGGGGTATCTCCTTGAAGCTCCACCTCAAGCTTAACATCAACGTTGTGTTGCATATCATTCAAATACCAGGAAAAATCAGACTCATAGCCTGGAGATTCACATCCCTGGGGAAAAGGAATACCATATGGCAATCGAGTTATACCATACTCGCGAGGATACCATCGAATACTGCTCTTTTCGATCTCCATCATCTTTTCGCAGCACCATTTTGATCAAAAGAAGGACTATCATCCAACCATTGTTATAAGAGGTCTCAATGTAATATGGAAGATCTTTGTTGAAATCTCAAAGAGGTGTTCATAGTATTCGATAAGAAGAAATGCTTTACAGATCTCAAGAAGAAGTTAGATTTAAAGAGAACACTTCTTGAAAGGCTCCCACAACTTAATGGTAGACGGTTTCCAAAAACCTCATTAATCCTCAACCCCTCTCCTCTCTTTCTCAAAATCGCAACCAGTTTTAACTACTACAGAGAAAGTTTACCATACGGTTTAAGACTATCAATTAACTTTTCTACTTGGTTTTCTGTTTTGATAAGATGGTAGCTCGAAGACCTGACATACATCTGGCGCTAAAAATAACTGCCACAAATCCCATACCGGGCTTCTCTTGATGATCTTCATTGGGGGTAGCATTAAGTCGAGCCACTCTTCACTTAAGGTCATCCGGTTTTGAGTCGATTCACATGGTCGACTCAACCATCCGGTAAACAAAACGTTTCAGAGTCTACAACTAGGACACTCTTATGCCTCTCCAAAAAATCAATCAGGTTAGTAATAATTCAAGTCTACATCCTCTCTTTATGATGTTGAAGACTTTCTATCTCCACCCAAAATTCAAATTAAAGATGCCCTACTTCCGATGCCTACAGTGGACAACACCAAATACAATAGGCTGCTTTACCCCAAAGTCCAAATAAGTACGTTACCCTTCATATTACTAACAAAATTGTTTTTCGGTGGTAGATACGAGTCACATTAGCCATATGCACGGACAACTACAACACAAAAAATAATTAAGTCATGTCCTCTTTCAAACAACCTTCACTATAATGCTTGGCCGAATCGAGATTACTAGCTTTACTATCCAACGGAAGGAAAAATCTCAAATAAAAGCCTACAAGGAAACTCTACACACTTTTGTTTGAAATCAAGCTCAAAATCAAAGATAGAATCCTCACCTCCTTGGTCCTTTATCCTCCTTCCTCAAAACGTGATAGCCTCACCTAAAGAGCTTCTTCCTCCAAAACCTCGAAACTCTATTGAAAAACTTACTACTCAAATGGAAAAATCCCTAAACATGCTAACGTCTCTATCCTAGGTCTTCATTAAATGAGACAATATCAAAAGCCAAAACAACCAATGGATTGGAGATGGTGCTTTATTGGAAAACTCTGCATAAACACTAGCTTTGAAACAACAAGTGTCAATGAACTTCATCAACAATAATGGAATTCTTTGGTAGAGTGGGCCTGAAATGGAATAAAGAAGAAATTCTTTATCCACGAGGCTCACTCATGAAGAGGACTACAAAACTCTAAGAATGGGAGGTACTAGAGGAGTATTTGACAAATTGATGGTCTGGTAGAAGTACCAATGGGAGGGCCTCGATCTAATTCATGAAGAAGATTTCAAATTAGTCATGATATGGCTTCTTGTCAAGAGAATACCTACTCATATCATCTCGACATTAGTAATATGCTCCAACTGTGGGAATATAAAAAAAAAAAGAAAGCTTATGGAAGAGATAGATTTGAGAAAATTTGGAGGTTCTTCTCAAGATTGATGTTACCAATCCCTCAAGTTTGGGATAGAAGCCTATGAAACACCAACCCTCTCTCACTGGCTGGAATTTGCTTATGCTCTCAATGGAATCAAGTTCTCAGAAAGTATGTAGAACCTTAGATCATCCTTCCCCACCATGTCCTACACCCAATACCCCATCGGGTTCTTACATTCGCACCCAAACCTTCAACCTTAACAATCCCCCCACCACCACAAACAGCCTACCAAAATGCCATTCAAAGGGAAGGAATGTCACACACTGTGAGGGTAATTCACGATGCGATGCGGCAAAACATTTGAAGTCAAATGAAACTTGCTAAGCAAAGAGAGCTAGAAAAAACAATGCTAACCTGGCTCCATCCACCTCTATGTGCATCTCCTTTCAATGCCTCCTCTAGACCTGACTCCAAATTCACCCCACCCTGACATCATATCAAATCAACAAAAACAAAAGGATGGATCTCTCTAAGAAAATCCTAACCAACTACAAGCACATCCTAAAACCAAGTTAAAAGAAGTCGAGAAATAAGCATCCCGCAACAACAATTCCAAGAACAACCTCACTAAAAAACTACCGACTATTTCCCCAATCTCTCCATCAGAATCATCCCACTATGTCTCAAATCAAGGATAAAATGGAAAGTTGAACTGTTGTTCAAAAAGAATGCTTGGAAAGCCAAGAAAAAAAATTCTCTTTCTTTGAGGAAACTTCTGATAAAGATCTAAACAATTCTAATGGTCCTAATAAAAGGAAGCAACTTCTTAGCACTGCCACCCCTTGGAGCTCAATGAGGTAGACCAAAGCAAAAGATTCAAAGATCTATCGACAACTATCTTGAACCTTTGGACTCAAATATCCTCAATATGGCTAATAATGACTCTAACTTTCTATTCACAAGGCAATGAGGTACCCCCTTACACCTATCTAAACGGTATGATAACTCATGATAACTATCTCTATCTTAGCTTAATTTATTATATGGTTGTTAGTTTTTTCGACTCTATCTCTAGGAGGGGCCACCTTTAAATACCCCTTAGTTTTTACTTTTGGAAATTCTTTATTTCTTTAGCCTGGAATTGTCAAGGGATAAGGACAGAGATCCACTTTAAATACCTCCCAGAGACATGCTCAATAAATTTAATCCTGATCTATGCTTCATCTCGGAAATAAACAAAAGCATGGAAAACTCATAAGTACCATGAAACATCTTAATATTCAGAATTTTGGCATGTCAATCCGGAGGTGCTAGTGAATAATCTATTTTGGGGCTTAGTTCTAATGTGGAAAAATAGTTTGGATGTCAAGTATCCTTGACTCCTCTATTAACCATATAAATGCTATAGTTAAGCCTACCAATGGCCCTCCTGGGCTTTTTCTTGGCTATTATGGCAGCCCCAAAGACACCAATTGTAAACTCAACTCCTGGAAAGTGTTAGAAGACCTCGCCTAAGCATTCTTTCCTTGGTTGGTTATTGGGGACCTCAATTTCATCTATATGATCATGAAAAATATAGCACACAACCTCTTGATAACCAGAAGCTATATTTAACACTAAAATCCTGGATCTTGATCTCTTGGACCTTGGAAACCTTGGATCCCCTTTCTTGGTTAAGCAGGGAATCTGGACAACGCAGCTGCGAACAAGGTGGATAGAGTGCAACCAGCGATTCTTGGCTGAACCTCTACCCAAACTCTACTATCATCAATTTGCTTGCTATGAGCTCACGATCACCATCCCATTCTTCTCAATACCAATCCTCCTTGGAATTAGGAAAAATCCTCTTTAAGTTCTTTGGGCCTTGTCTTGATCACAAGAATGCCAAAGACATTATAAGGAATCTTGCGAGAAAAAACATGATGGTTCTAGTGCTTATATTGCTCTCAGCAGGCTCAAAGATGAAAACAAACTCAAAGTTTGGAATAAAGAGGTATGGAAACATAAAGACTAATATTGAAGAAATCAGCTCTATGCCTTTGGTTAGAAGGAAACTGCCCAAACCAGGATCAGCTACCGACTTACGCTGCTTTGGTCTTACAAGAATGGCAGACATTGAAGAAAAGTTCTGGAAGATTAAAAGCAGAGATCAGTATATCAACTGGGGGCAGAAAAGGGTATTTTCATAGAGTCACGTAAAGCGAAATTAGAAAAGCAATTGATACATAAAGACAATACGAGCCTAGTTAAAGAACACCAACAAATCAAAAAAATGCTTCACTGGCCATTTCTCAGTATGGCTACTTCTGAATCTCCCATAATCAATCCAAAATCATAAATCTCATACTACTATATACGACCCAGACAACATCTGTGATACAAAAAGATTACAGACGGGAAGTGAAGCGGTCATTTTCGGCATGGCCAAAAGATAAAGCACCGGAGGTCTGATGGCTTTACACCAAATTTCTTCCAAGCAAATTGGGAGATAGTTGGAAAGATGTGGTAAAAATGGTCAAAAATTCTTCAAATCTGGGCACCTTCTAAAAGAAATGAACCAACGTATACATCACTTTGATCCCTAAAATAGATAAACCAACAAACCCCACCACTTCAGACCTATAAGTTTATAGCACAACCTATAAAATCATCTCAAAAGCTTCTGGCCCAAAGGATGAAACACATACCTCAACAAAATCATATCCCCTTACCAATCTGCCTTCATTTACGGAAGACAAATAAGTGAAAACATAGAAATAGCACATGAGATAATCCACCCATATGAGAAGTAAAGGGGAATCAAAGGAAAAAAGAGTAATATAGGGAATCAAGATAGATATAGCTAAAGCCTTTGACAGTGATTGGAATTTTTACATACTATAATGGGAAAATGGGTTTTATTTCCATTTTGGTGCAACAAGATAATGCAATGCATCACTATCCCTCTTCATCTGTTCTCATAAATGGCTCTCCACGACAATTTCTTCACATTACATCCAGAGGGTCTTAGGCAGGAGATCCGCTATCCCCCTATCTATTCCTCTTTTGCATCAAATAGCAAGCATCAGGCTTCCTCTCTCATCTTTTGAAAGATACGGGAATTATCTACGTATAAAATCTGCAAGAATGCCCCTTCTATAACTCACATGTTATTTGCTGATGACTGCATGGTGTTCTGCAAAGCAAATTCTTCAGCAGCTCAAAATCTAAAGGACATCCTCAACATCTTTGGAGATACCTCAGGCCAACTTATAAATTTCCACAAGTCTGGTGCTTTCTTCAGTAAAGACACTGATCCAGATATCATCCCAGACATCTGCAACATCCTGGGAGTTATGGAGCTCCCTAAAAATGACAAATATCTAGGATCCCCTCTTTTCACAAACAGAAGCAAAATTACATGCTTCAAACCAGGAGTCGACAAAATGAAGATTAACTTGTCTAGCTGGAAAAACTCTCCTTTAAATCCGGCAGGAAGGGAAGTCATAATCAAAGCAGTCACCTCTACAACCAGCATATACCAAATGAACTGCTTCAGGATCCCAAAGCAGACCTGTCAAGATATGAACAAACTGCAAAGGGACTTCTTCTGGGGGAAAAACTTGGAAAACCCAACAGGCTACTATCCAAAGGCTTGGACTTCAATCTGCAAGCCTAAAGAATTGGGGGGACTTGGCTTTATGAACATGGAGCTTTTCAACAGTGCAATGATAACTAAAATAGGATGGAGATTGGAGCAGGACAAGGACTCTCTCTGGTACCAACTCATGGAAGCAAAGTATTTACAGGGAAGAAATGTTCTGAACATGAACACCAAAGCCAAGGATGGAGATTCTTGGTTATGGAAAGGAGTCCTAGAAGGAATCAAGAATATACAACAACACTGCGGATGGAGAATAGGGAATGGTAACAAAATAAAGATATGGGAAGATTTATGGATTCCAGGTACTGGTGAAAAGCTCAGCAAGCCAACTAACTGTCCAACAGATGTCCAAACTTTAGCAAACCTAATGACAGAACACAAATCCTGGAACTCTACCCTCCTGCATCAGCTTTTCAACCAGGAAACATCTAACACCATCTCTCATCTAACAATTCATTCTACAGAGGAAGACAGTATGCAGTGGAATATCAATACCAATGGCAAGTTCTCTGTTAGAGAACTCTACAAAGCCAAAATTGAGCATCTCTACAGAAATGACCAAATTATCAGAGATTGGAATGCTATATGGAATCTGGATGTGGCACCAACCATCAAGATCTTCCTATGGAAATGTGCTAATGAAATTCTCCCTACTAATGCAAAGACTGCAAGCATTCTTCACTATATTGATCCCTTATGCAGACTTTGCAACAGTGGGGAGGAAACAATGACACACATGTTCCTAAATTGCCCAGCTGCCACTGAGGTCTGGAATCACATTCTGGGGCAAAATCATGGCATATTTAACTCCCAAACACCCTTCATGGAGTGGTTTAATGATTGGTTTGTCAATGGCAGTTATAATGACAAAACTTGCATCTATGCTACAACCTGCTGGTTCATCTGGAAAGCTAGATGTGACCTAGTTTTTCAAAGCATTGTTCCTAATGCAAAAGTAACTGCCATCAACATCCAACAACATCTTTGTGAATTCAACAGAATTCATAACTTGCCCAATCATATCCTGAACAGTCAGGATCCTCATCATACCACCAATGCAGCTGTCATTAATCATGGGAATCTTACTGGGATCCAACAATACTCTCAACACAGTGGCTTTGTAGTCAAAATATGCACCATTCAGGATCCTAATAGTTCCCATTATTACTCTGCACTAACTATCATTGACCTTGCAGGAAACTTGGTTAATAGCAGAAGATACACAACTCAAGGAGGATCAGAAGCAGCTACAGGAGGAGCTGAACTAGCGTTCAGATGGGCAGAAAAGCAGCAGCATACAAATATTGTCATACAAGCTGAAAAGTCTGATATTCTGGAACACTTCAACACTCTTTATATTAGAGCCATCAGGGGAAGATTCAACAGGGACTACCTCAAAGAACAAGGCAGACCAGATGATGAAACCCCAATTATTAGTAGCCCTGTAACTTTTGTTTTACTAAGTCTAGATCTTATTGATAGAACTCAAAATAGCCATGCTCTAAACTTGGCTAACATATGTAAAAACTCCAGCAGGGGGTCTGAGGTTTGTCCAAACCAAGACTCCTTAGGCTGTAATATCTATGATATCCCTTAGGGTAGAAATGAACCTTCTATCTTCTAACCTAAATGTGTGCCACTTTGAAACAAAAATTGGATTAGTATAGGTGCTAATCACTTGTGTCTATGGTGCAGTTGAGCCGGAAGCTAAATTTGAACAATGGTCATATATTGCTAACATTTCTCAACAGGTCAACAAACCTTGGCTCCTAATTGGAGATTTGAATGTTATCCTGGATCCAGATGAGAAACAAGGTGGAAATAAAACTAGCTCAAGCAGCAAATCTTTCATAGTTCGAACAATAGATAACATGGGGCTTCAAGATGTGGGTTATGAAGGAGCGCCGTTCACATGGTCCAATAATAGAGAGGGAGATGCCAACATATGTGAAAGAATAGACAGAGCTTTGACGTCATTTCAGTGGTCGCAAAAATTTCCCGACACAAAGGTGAGTCATCTTCCTAGAGTGGGTTCAGATCATACACCTCTCCTTTTTGATTCAATTCCGGAAAAACAAAAAATCCAAAAACCATTTAGATGCATTAGAACCTAGCTTTCTCATCCATCTCTAGCATCTATGGTTGCAAACTCCTGGAATTTCCATTCCAACATTACACAGGATACAAACATCTATTCGAAGCTTCATCTATTATCCTCGGATTTATCTCAGTGGAACTCAGAGGTGTTTGGGAACATTCACAAAGATATAAAATCCTTAAATAATAGGATTGAAGGCCTACATAGAGCTGGAAAATACTCCGAAAATTTAGGAAAAATAAGAAATCTCCAAGCTGAGCTAGGAGAATGGTACAAAATCAAAAATGATTACTATCACCAATTATCAAGGGATAAATTTTTTAAAGAATACGACCAGAACACGGAGTATTTCCATGCTACATCTACAAATAGGAAAAGAATCAACGCTATAAACTCTCTTAGAGAACCGTCGGGCCTGTGTATTTCAGATAGAGACCAAATCAATACCCTCTTGATCAACCACTTCACTCAAATAAGCTCCTCACATAACAATAACTTGGTGGAAGATTTATCAAGCTTTATTGAACCTTGCGTCTCTGAAGAGGAAAATTCTTCCCTAATAATTATACCATCAAAAGAAGAAATTTGGAAGACAATTTCCAACATGAACCATTGGGGAGCGCCAGGTCCAGACGGATTTCAACCAGGATTCTTCAGAGATAATTGGGATATAATGGGTCCAGATATAATTCAGGCAGTTCAAAACTTTTTTAAAACCGGAAAACTAAATCCGGAATTGAACTATTCTTTTGTAACTCTAATACCTATAATATCCACTCCACAAACCCCATCATATTTCAGACCCATCAGCCTGAGTAATACAATATACAAGATCATATCAAAGATTCTATCAAACCGGCTAAAGCCAATCCTAAACAAGATAATTTCCCCAAATCAATCAGCCTTTCTACCAGGGAGACAGATCACAGACAACATTATCATCGCTCATGAGCTTATTCATTCAATGAAAAACTCAAAAGCCACAAAAGGATATTTCGCCTTAAAGTTAGATATGTCTAAAGCTTTCGACAGAGTGGAGTGGAACTTCATCAAATCATCTCTATCAGCACTAGGTTTTGGTGATACGTGGGTAAAGCTTATAATGCAATGAATTTCAACCACCTCATTTTCTATCCTCTTAAATGGTTCCCCGGGTCCGAAATTCACCACTTCCAGAGGTCTAAGACAGGGTGACCCACTTTCTCCATACTTATTTTTAATATGCATGGAGACTCTTTCTAGACTCCTAGAAAAAGAAGTTTCTGAAAATAAAATTTCGGGCCTTAAAATTAATAAAGATGCCCCGAACATCTCTCATCTTTTTTTCGCAGATGACTGCTTTTTATTCACAAAAGCTAATCTAGGTGAGGCAAAAAAATTATTAGACATTTTATCAAGATTTGGGGAGATAACGGGACAGATAGTCAACCTACATAAATCGGGTATCTACTTCAGCCCTAGAATTCATCTGAAACATGGGAAAATCATTGCAAGAATTCTAAAAGTTCCTCTAATGACAAAAAATGATAGATATCGGGAACCCTCTCTTCTTCGATAAAAATAGAAAAGAAAATTTTGAACCTCTATTACAAAAATACTATGCCACTCTTCAAGGTTGGAAATCTAAATTGCTCTCTCAGGCTGGCAGAACAGTTCTAATAAAATCCATTCTTCAAGGTTATCCAACTTACCAAATGCAAGTGCTAGCTCTTCCCAAGGAAACGTTAGATCAGATGGACAAAATCCAAAGAGATTTTTGGTGGAAAAAAGACAAGCCCAAAAGTAAAGAAGGATATATTAGGGCTTAGGCCAAAGATCTCAAGCCTATATCCCAAGGAGGTCTTGGAATCAAGGATCTGCACCAGTTTAACATAGCTCTCCTTACTAAACTAGCTAGCCATCTCATATTAGAGAAAGATCAACTTTGGGCTCAACTTCTCAAAGCTAAATACTTTCCAAACTCTCATCCTCTCGAATTCTCTAGGTCTTCCAAATTATCTTGGATTTGGACTAGTATAAAAAAAGGTTTGGATCTCACTAAAGGAAATTTTATCTGGCAAGTAAAAAATGGAGCTTCTACAAAAATTTGGGAAGACAAATGGATTCCTTGCACAGAGATCATTCAGAAACCCATTAATTTGCAAGAGTCGGCTCCATAGAGGGTAAATGAGTTGATCACTCCCGAGGATACATGGGATCAAGAAAAACTTGATACTTATTTTAATCCAGAAATCAAAGCGAGAATCCTAGATATTACTCCAAAAAAACAGGAACAAGACAAAGTCAGATGGGAACATCATCCTTCAGGAACCTTTTCGGCAAAAAATGTTTATAACTTTCTCATCAACCAAGATCAAAAGAATAATTCATTAACCACCTTTCCCTGGCAAAAAATTTGGAAAATCCAAGTAATCCCAAGAATAAATCTATTTGTCTGGAAATTAGCTCAAAAAGCACTTCCAACTAACTCAAGACTTGGGGCACATAATTCAGACATAAACACAGAGTGTCCAATGTGTAATTCCAAAGAGCAAGAATCTGAACAACATCTTTTTCGCTTTTTCCCTTTTGCAAGAGCAATTTGGTTTGGTCTTTCTCTAGAAGCGGTGAACGCTACAATTACTTCGGATTCCATAGAAAATTGGGTAAAAGAGTGGATCACGGACCAAGACTTCAATCAACTATCGGATAAAATATCTACTATATACTGGTTCATTTGGAAGCACAGATGCTCGGTAGTTTTTGAGAAAATAAAACCGAACCCAATTCATCTTACGGAGCAAATCAAGAAATTTCTAAACCAGAATACTCAGGCAAGGGTCCAAAACTTAAGGAAGATAGAAAGAAGAAATAACCCCAAAGAAAAATGGTCTGAAAAAACTTCGGATTGGATAATATTTATTGATGCGGCTTTTAAAAAAGAGGACTCGACCATGGGATATGCTTTTTTACTTTATTCTGTGGAAAGCGAAACATTTATGTTTATTGAAGCTGGTTCGAAGTGGGCCTACTCAGCATTTCACGCAGAATCAAAAGCTTTACTAAAGGCATCTTCTTGGTTAAGCAAAAATATATTATCCACTGTCTCAATAGTAACGGACTGCAAAACTTTGGAGGAAACGATCAACAAGTCTTTCAAAGCCTCTGAATGGACTGCGGATAACACCATACAAGAAGTGATCTCACTCAAGAAACTTCGCTAAGCCCGTGTAAAGTATATAAACAGGAAATATAACTCTGCAGCGGACTACATAGCAAAAGAAGCTCGAGTAAAGCATCTTCGGCACAGGTTCTCTCACATTCAGCACAGGGTTCTAAAATCTAGTATTATTTCCAATGTTTTTGATAAAAATGAGATTTTAAACGTGTTTGTACTATATTTCTTGGTTAACATAATTCTTGTTTACATCAAAAACACTCTAATTATAGTTATCACTCAGATTTTGTAGCTCCGTACTACGACTCCCAAGCGGACCCAAAAACCATCTATCTATTTGATATAGATGAGCTGGCTTTGCCTCGCAGGATCACGAGCTTGGAATCTAAGAAAATCAATATTGCCTTTTCGGACGGAAGGCTAAGATGTCGACATCAATGGTCTTAAGTAATGTGTGCACGACTATGTCGACATCAATGGCTTTACAAGAATAGCAGGCCGCTATGTGCTAAAAAGAGAGAAGAGATCGACCTTTAGCTGCAAAAACTCTCAAAAAACTCGTCCTCTCTCTCCCGCTACGAAGATCTAAAAAATTCATTTCGCTTTCAAATCACCGATCAAACTACCAAGAAGAACTCCCATTTCCACCACCATCATCTCGATGGGTTACGTTGTGGTTTGGGGTTTCGTTTATTTTAGTTTTATGTTTTCCATGTTGGTACTCTCATGGTGTGTTGATGGGTTAGTTTGTTCATACTCATTTTGGTTGATTGATTTGTGCTTTTGAATTGTCATACACCTAGAAAATCGCTTGTAATCGGTGCTATCATGTGTTTCAACCAAAGAGTGGATAATTTATTTAAGCACTCCAAACTGTTTGTCATTATGCTTCAATGATAGCTGTAAGTAAAGGAATCATCGATGTCCGTTTAGAGATTTTCATGGTTGTCCAAATCGTGGGACTGGAGTAAAGGTTTTTCATGTTTGATTCCCACTCAAGAGACAACACCTTGCAATAAAGAAAAGAAGACCGCACTCCAAATGCCATAAGAACTGATGTTGATGTCTTCATGAGTTTAGAGGAAACTCGAGAACTTTAAGACAATGGTTGTGTCAATGTATGAGTATTGTAGCTTGAGCAGAGAGTGCAAGCATGAAGGGAACACCGATATTAAGCCCGAGATATGTGCTCTCGTGAAGTAGCTGAAATAATTTTTGGAGTGCCTAAGCCTCGTCTGCATGAGGATTTAGTGCAATGACAATGACTTCGAATTGAATGAAGCAATTGTGGATGCAGCTTTAGAGCCCGTATGTACGTAAGAGCATTCCAAGAGGTTGCAGTTAGCTTTTTCTCATGCCCTGGAAGCGGCACTACGAAAGTCGCGACAACCTAAAGTCGTTAAACATTAGGTCGCTTTTGTCGCCCTCGATGCACTTTGAGAGTGTTCCACCTGATGGTAGAGTAGTGCAATGTCCGTAATCGCAAGGTACACAATGATACACAAATTCTTAGAGCGCTGCACTTGGGGTGAACCTAGTGGGACTATAAATCTTGTTCGTGAGATTTTAAAGTCTGCTGCAACAGCTAGTGTTAGAGATGATTACACATGAGAAAGACAACAAAGATGATGACACGGGGAAAGACAACAAGGCTCTGTACCAATATCTCTACTTGTTTGCTAAGGTGGCGGATGGGCACTTCACAACAGTCGTTAAAGTCATCGTCCTGTCTAGGTGGCGCCATACAACGAGAACACAAGGAAAGTTCACTTGAGGATAAGCATCCGACGATGCCGCCTCCAGGAAACCAACTCGTACGTTGCAGTGGAGACACCGCTAGTGGCCGAAGAAGGTACCATTCTTAGTTGTATTAAATCTTTCCCTAAGAACTTCGTGAAGGGATGGCTTCGGGCACAACATTTGTTGGATGCTGCGGGAAGGCTCAACCGTGGTCGCTGATATGGTCACGCCATAACTAGGGTTGTGCAATCTTTGGCTTAAGGAGATGCCCTCTTAACCTAGCTGAGTTCATTGCATCGGCCTCCTAACACCCTCCTTAAACCGGATAAGAGCATTCGTCCCATTGTCGGTGACAATTTAGGCCGATCGGTGTCCAAAGCGACGTATGAAAGGGGTTGGTATGGACATGGTGAACGTGATCTACAGGATTTCGCTTGGTGTAGGTGTTTGTGGTGCTGAGGCAATCCTACATGTCTGAATAGGTTTGTCAAGAACATCATGTAGACGCTAGCCTTCTATGCTAATGGTTGACTTTACCAATGCTTTTAACCTAGTTGACCGAACGAGCTATGCTTTCGAGGTACGTAAGCTTTGTCCATCTATATCGCCTTGGGTAGAATACTTGTATGGTCAACTCCGCACGGCTCTATGTGGGGACTCCTTTATCTACTCATCCACAGGAGTACAACAAGGTGACCCTTTAGGGCCTTTGTTATTTGCCTGCGTACTTCATCACTTATAGCTAAGATAAATGAGCACCGCATATTATCCCTACATGCCTGGTATCTTGATGATGGCACTCGTTATTGGCGACACCGAAGAAGTGGCAAAAGCACTCACTATTATCAAAACAGTAAGGGCCTGCGTACTGGGCTTATATCGAATATTAAGAAACTCAAATATTTTGGCCTCTTGTGATGGACGAAGGATAAGCGATGGGATGTTTCCGTCGAAATCTCAAGACCAGATAAGGGAGTCAAACTATTAGGTGGTGCGCTTAGCCTCGACGATGGTTTTGTGAAGGGCCTTGCCATTAAGAGGTGTCGAAAAGCAAGTGATTTGATGCTTATTTTATCCAAGCTCCATGATCCTCGTAGTGAATTGCCGCTTACGTAACGTGTATGGGCATCTCCAAGCTTCTTTTTGGCCTTCGTATTTGTCACCCGACTATATTATGGAGGCTGAGATATATTTGATAGAGGCTATGCAGAAGTGGTGGAAGGCATCGCAAAAGGGGACCGTTCTTTGGAGAGCTTTCAAGGAGACTATCTACTCTACCTATCGATATGGAGGTCTTGGACTTTATATCGTTGGGAGGCATCCTATATGTTTTTTGTGGCTTTACGCATGTAATCTTGGGGATTACAGATCACATATTGAGGAGTAGTGGTGGGACGGTATGGATGATAATTTTAATAAGGCTTTGGAAACGTTACAAGTGACTCTTCCGATTTT